>PVKA01003843.1:0-41315 GCA_004027165.1 Ctenomys sociabilis
ATATTTGACTTACAGTCTGTTTAAAAGACACAGTATGATATTTTCTCCTCGTATTAGAAACTTTACAAAGAATACTTCCATTTTCCATGACTTTATATTATTTCTTCCCTAGTTTTTATATACACACACACACACACACACACACACACACAAACACATGAAAAAGATATGTGTTTAACTTGACATAAGATTGATGATATTTCATAGAAATCTTTAATGACCTTTTAAATGGGCTCATCTAATATAATTTGCGTAATCCTTCATAACTATTATTTTGAGAGCTATTTATTCTTCATCCATGAGCATACAGCAACTTCTCTTGCCTTCTGAAATATGCTTTTTGTTATTTTCTATATGCTACATCTGGAAGTATTAGAATATTTCAAGTTTGGAAAATATTTTACTTTTAGTTTTCAAAGGTATGTTTGCCAAATATAAAATTCAAAGAGGACAAATCTGTTCTTTTCCTTTCTTTTAGTTCTTTAATTAGTCTTGTTTCTTACACACTTGGTTTTTTCTTTCTTTCTTTCTAATGTGGAATAAGATGTTATTTAATTTTGTTCTTCCATAGCTATTTTTTTAATGTATGTGCTTTAATGTTTTTTTTTTCTTTATAATGTGTTTTGGACAATTTCATTTTTGTGTATCTGGGTATGGTTTTATTCAAATTTCTTGTGCAAAATTTCATTTTTCTTGGAAATGGGTTATAAGTTCAACTAAATTCAAAAACTTTAAATCTTTAAATATTTATTGCCTACCTCTTTCTATTTTGAGAATTCTAATCACATGAATATAAGTTTCTTGATTTTGACACAGAGTGGACTATTATATAACTAATCTGTAAATTCTGCATTTCTATTTCAGACAAGAACAATATATTTGGTTTTATAAGTTGGCACTTTTGCATAGTTTTAACCATGAAAATTCAAAATCTGAAGACCTGTATTCAAGGTACAGAAAAAGCAAATCTTACAACTTGAATCTCATTTTTCCAAATGTTATTTGTAATACTTTCTCCATCCTTTATGCATAATGAAAATCTCATTTTTCTAGACTAAACATCATAGTTCTGGGTAAATATGAGTTATGTAGTTGTATATTCAGTATGATTTGCTGAAACCTACTCTTGCCCTGTTGTTTGTTTGAGTAAAAATACTCAGAATTTTCTTTTTAAAATAATATAAAAGAGTGATAAGAAAAAAAACAGCATTAGAAATTATATAACATTTCCCTAAACAAATAGCAATTCAATAATGCTTGCTATATCACATAGTGCTATGTTCAAATTAGTTGCTCAGGCTCCCAGATATAAATGTTCAAGATTTGTTGAAGGATAAACAAAACAATAACAAAAATCTGTAAGAAATTCAAAATAATGAAAACAAATTTAAACATTTCCTCCTTTCAAAATGCCAAAAGAAATTGACAGTACAATTGTCCAAAATATTCTGCATATATACCTAAATATATATTTTCCCTTCTTTCATTTGTCCTTTTCCCCATGCAAGGTTTCCCTTCCATTGAACAAATTCTTTCCCTTTCATAGTATCTATTGTATTGTTTACATTTTAATTACTATTTCAAATTTTCATATTAGCAAGATAGTATGAAGTTTGCACATGTGGATCGTATTTACATCACTTACTAATGTAGTCTATAGGTGCATCCATTTATCTAAACATGCCTTTACTTTATCCTTTTTATAGCTGAATAATGCTCCATTGTATAAAAATACCATATTTTTAATCCATCCTCAGGTGATGGGCATTTCATTTGTTTTCAAGATTTAACTATGAGAAATTGTGCTGCTACAAACATGGGTGCTCATATATCACTGTGGTATGACAATTTCAGTTCTTTAGGAAAAATAACTAGGAGAGAAATACCTGCCTTGAGTGCAATCTAACCCTAGCTTTTTGAGAAATATTCTGTACTGATTTACGTGATCAGTTTAGGCTGCACTCCCACCACCAGTGGAGAAGGGTTCCTCCTTTTTTCCCACAGTCTCTCTAGCATTTATTATTGGTTGACTTCTTGATGATAGAAATTTCATACTTCAATGGGGTGGTAATGGGGAAAATTTTGAGGAAAATTATATTACAACAGAGTGTGATAGAATATCTGAATTTGTAGAAGTTGTGGTTTGAGTTGTAAAGAAGTTAACTGATCACACAGAAACAGCTGTGACTCATACTGTAGGGGTTTACTCCTTGGCCATCCCCCTTTTTGAGTTACTTCTGTTTTAAATTCTCTTAGTTATTCATATAAATGATTGTGATGGATCCCAATCATTTCATTGGTTTGGGAAGAAAATGATTAATAGTAGCTACTAACAAAAGCACATGATTCATAAAGAATGTTTAATATCACATGAACCTTGAAACACATGTTTTTCATAAATGACTCTATACCATGCAGTATGATTGTAAACATAATTAAGGAATAGTCTGTGTTTGTAATAAGGACAAATATCACGTATGCAGATACTGATTTGATTCAAACATGATATATAATGCCTTTTGGAAGTTAAAGTAGCTGAATATTAGTTATTTTACATGACTTAACAAACTCTTCACCTGCAACATGTCCCTTATATCTATCATAGCAAGTCAAAAAATCTTGGAGTCGGAGCCGGGGAGGTAGCTCAATAGAATAAGCTCTTTCCTGGCAAGCTCAAGGTCCTGAGTTCAATCCCATTTCTAAAAAAAAAAAATGTTGGAGTCAACACAACCAACAAAATGTGTATGAGTTACTCTCTGAAGTCTGTTTTTGCTCCGTTGTGGGATATTTTGATGTCCACTTCATTTATTAACCTGGAAATCTGTAGCCCATTTTTATAGTTCTTTCTGTGGCTTTTAATTTATTTTATTTATAATATATCTTGATTACATGAACTTTTCTCCATCTTTGTTGCTGAAATGCATAATCATCTTTTACTGAGATAACTGAATGGACACCCGCTTGCTGATCTCCAGCTACTAAATAGGTCCCTATATCAAGGTATTCTCAATTTTGCCGTAAGAATATTTAATAACTGAAAATCTGAAAATGTTCTGTTGTGATCTGCAAGCCCTACTCAGGATCCCTCAGTGGATTTCCACAGTACTTCTACAATGAAACATAATCCTTTACTTGGTGTAGATTTCTACTGTCTCTTCTTTCTTTCTGATAGGATCCTCAAGCAAGGTGTGATCAAACTGTGTAGTGACTGTTTAAATTTTAAAGTTATTACAGTGAAACATGTATTACCCTTAATCTCCCTCAAAATACTTACTCTCTTTTGATTTGAAAATACGTATCTCAATTTTCTTGCCATTTTTAATACAGTTCTGAAAGTTTATGAGATTTGACAAAAACTTTAGTGACTATTGCTGGTGAGTGTCATCAAATGAAAGACAGATACATAAAACATTGCAGATTTACTTACCCCTGTTTATTATCAGACATTGCATCTGGTGATACCTGACATTGCCATACAGTAAAAAATAATGAAGAAAGGTAAAAATTTTTAATTGTTTCACAATATTGAATTAGCTGTGTCACCACAACTGGACTCTCATATAGGTGCACTTCTAGAACTGTTCCAGAAGGTGGAAAAAAAATACATGTTTTGAAAGAAAGAGGGATATTCTGTACATTTTGGGCCTTATTTACTCACACCAGAGAGACAATGCTACATTTAGACAAGTGTGTCTCATTTATTTCACAGAACAATATGGCCTCAAATTCCTTTCATTTACCATTTAAATGAGAAATACCTCATTTATCTTTCTTTATGGCTGAGTAGTACAACATTATATCAAAAAACAACAACACATCTTTTCTGTCCATTCCTCAGTTAGTGAGCATATTATTAATATGTCATTAAAAACATGATGTGCATATACTGATGTGGCATAATGTTTCTAATTCCTCCAGTGAGATATCTAGAAGGGAATGACTGGGTGGAATGTGACCTCTAATTCTATATTTTTAGAATCTCCACTCTGGTATCCACAGTGGTTGCACCAGTCTGCATTCCTACTGACACAAGAAATGCATTCCCCTACAGCCCCGCAGCAATAGTTATTGACTGATTTCTTGATAATAGCCATTCTTTCTGGGATGAGATACAATTTCAGCATTATTTTATTTTGTGTCTCTTAAATGACCAGTGATATTGGACATATTTTGATACATTCATTTGCAATTCATATTCATCTGAAAAGTGTGTATTCATGTCAGATACCCATTTTTGGATTGAGACTTTAAAATATGGGGTTTTTTTTTCTCAGTTTTTCATATGTTCTAGATATAAATTCTTTGAGAGCAACTGGATAATTTTTCCCGATTCTATCTCTTATCTTTATACTATGCTTTTAATTTCGTTTGCTGTCTAAAAGCTTTTTCATAGAATGAAATCACAGTTGATTCTTTGTACTATTTCCCATGTAACTGGTATTTTATTTATGAAATCTTTGCCTCTATGTTTTCAATAGTTTTGCCTTTTCTCCTCCAGCATATTAAGTAATTCTACTTAATATTTAGATCTTTGATCCATTTCAATTTTAGTTTAATGAATGGTGACAGATATGGGTCTTGTTTTAATCTTTGGCATGTAGAAAGCTGGTTTTTCCAACACCATCTGTGTTTGGCCCCTTTGAGGAAGATAAAATTGGCTGCATGTGTTTGGAGTGGCTTTGAAATCTTTTACTGTGTTCCATTGACCCTCAGGTCTGTTGTTCTGCCAGTATCATGCGGTTTTTAATCACAGTAGCTTTGTAGTATAATTTCAAGTAAGGGATTGTGGTACCCCCTACCCTGCCTTTATCACCCAAAATTTTTTTTGCTGTGTTAGGTCTTTTTTGCTTCCAAATCAATTTTAGTAACATCTTGTATAGTTCTAGGAGATATGAAAATGGTATTTTGATTGGTATTGAATTAAATCTGTATAACAGTTGTGGTAGTATGGTCATTTCCACAATCCATGAACAAGGGTATTTTTCTATTTTTTGATATCTTATTTAATCTTTTTTAGACAATTATATTTTTCAGCATATAGGTCTTCCTTTGTTAGATTGATTTCTAAGTATTGTATTTATTACTTGCTACTTTCCATTTTGACATATTCTCTGCATACACTATCACTCTCCTCTATCATGAAAATTACTGTTAATTTTTCAGAGTCCTGCAATTTTAATACCTGATGAGCTTTCATGTTTTTACAAAAATATGTCAAACCTTTTAAATATCTTTACTGAAACTGTATTCTTTTTCTAATAGTTTTCTCAACTTTTTTGAATATTTAGATATATCATTTATACAGAACAAAATGTGCTTTTTAAGTGCTCAGTTTGGTGAGTTATTTTAAACATGTAACTACCATTATAATAAAAATACATAATGTTACATACCCAAAAAAGTAACCCATGCTCCTTTAAAGTAAGTTTTTCTCTCCTCAGCATTAAAAGCTCATAACTATTGATTTGTTTTATATTTTACACTGTTTCTTCACCAAATGAGTTTCCTCTAGCTTTACTAATGCACATTTGACAAAAGAAAAATCATGTTCGTGTTATATAACATCATGTTTTAGTGTTTGGCTATGGTGGATAGTACTGCAACAAATGTATTTTTTGATGAACTGATTTCTTTTCCTTTCTATGTATATACATATATAGAATTATGGGATAAAATAGAAGTTTGTTTTAATGATTGGAGGAACCCCACACTGTTTTAGAGAATTGCGATATTAATTTACATTCTTTTCTAAGCATATGAGGGTTATTTTTCTGCCACATTCTTATGAACACTTATTTTTGTCTCTTTGAGAGTAGGAATTCTCACTGTAGCTTTCATTTATACTTTTCTGATGATTGGTGATGTAGAACATTTTTTCACATTGTTGGCCATTTGTGTATCTTCTTTTAATAAACATTTATTTAATCCCATTTTGATCGATAATTTTGGCATGAATTTGTCCGAGTTGCTTACATATTTTGCATAGTGATTTTTTATGATAAATGTGATTTGAAAATTCTTTCCTCCATATTATAGGTTGTCACTTTATTAATTGTTCCCTTTGCTGTATAGAACCATTTTAGTCTGATGCAGTGTCACTTTTCTATTTTTTTTTTGAGTAGGAAAGTTTATTGGGAAAAGGAATGTGGAATTGAAATGGGGAATAGTAGCTCCTAAGAAACAGAAGAGGTCTTGAATGGATTAACCTACTTTTGTCTTGTGTGTGTGTGTGTGTGTGTGTGTGTGAGAGAGAGAGAGAGAGAGAGAGAGAGAGAGAGAGAGAGAGAGAGAGAGAGAGAGAGAGAGAAAATATAGCCAAGACCAATGTCCGGATTTCTCTTGTAACTTTATAATTCAGATTTTATGTTTAGATTTTAGTACATTTTTAAATTTTATATATAGTACACAATATGGATCTAATTTAAGCTTTCTGCCTGGGAATTTCAAGTTTTGAAATAATTTATTAAAGAAACTATCTTTTTTGTATATTCTCCACAATTTTTGAAGATCAATTAACTGCAAATATGTGGCTTTCTGGCTGGGATTTCTATCCTTTGCCATTAACCAATGAATCTTTTGTGACAGTTTTGTATCATGCTAGTTGATTCCTATAACTTGGTCATGTATTTTGAAACAGGAAGGATGAGGCTTCTAGCTTTACTCTTTTAATCTAGATTGTTTTGGCTATCCAAGATCTTTGGTGCTTTCACGTGATTGTAGATTTTTCTTTTTCTGTAAACAAATTGGTATTCATTAATTCTCAACTGATTTTATCTCCATCTCATTTTAATTTATTTTTTCAGCTTCTGTGACTTAGCATACTCGTCCTGATACTCACAGTTTTGCATATGCCAATAGTTTCTTTCCTTTTTGCTGAGAGCTACACCACTGGATGAGTATACCACAGCTTGTTTATCCATTTGGGCCATTCACATGTTGATAGATATTGGAGTTATTTCCATTTGAGTTATTGCTACTTATATAAAGCTGTTATATGCACTGGCATATAATCTTTTTGTATGGACATGTGCTTTTGTTTCTTGAACACCCAGAAAAAATTTCACGTCATGTGGTAAATGTATGCTTAACTTCAGATGAAACAACCATACTGCTTTCCAAATGGGCTGTACTATAATACTATTTTACAGTTCCATCAAAACCATACAAGAGTTCCAGATGCTATGAACCCTCACCAGTCATCTGTACCATAGGTCTTAAAAAACTTAGCCATGTTAACTGTACATTAGTGACTTATTGTGCTTTTAATTATAAGAAATTAATGTATTTGGTACAGGGTTTTGCCACGCAGGTAGGACTCATAATGATCCTCCATTTTCAGCCTTACCAGCGTTGGGATTACAGGTGTGCACCACCATGCCTAGTCTTGATCTTTTGATATCCTTATTGGTATTTACATACCTTCTTTGATAAAGTGTTTGTTCATATTTTCTGACTATTTTAAGAAAGAGTCTTCTTGGGTCAATAAATATATATATTTATTCTGGATACAAGTCCTTTGAAATGAAAGATGTATTTTTCCAAATAATTTTGCAGTTATTATACTACTTGCTATCTCTGAAAGCATAGTGTGAGAGTGTTGATTTTTTTAATGTACAGAGTTTACAGGATCTCATTACAGATCAGCTTTATGGTGATCCTCCTATTTTCAGCCTCCCACGCACTGGGATTACAGGCATGCACCACCATGCCCAGTCTCAACATGCTCCTACTGGAGATTGAACTCCAGTCCCTTTGTCTGCCTAAGGAGGTACTTTAATCCATTGGGCTATCTGGCTGGCCCGAGAATATTACTTGCACATCTGCACTAACATTTACTATAGTCAGTCTCTTTAATTTTAGACATTGTGTGTGTGTGTTATTTTATTTTTAGATATTAATTTATGAAAAACATTGAAAGATAATACAGTTTCTCAATATTCAGTGTATAGTTTGCTCTATTATTAGAATCTTACATCAGTATAGTACATTTACTGTAATTAATGAATTAGTATTGATATATTATTAAATCCATTCTTTATTCTTTTTTATGATTTTTCTGAAATTCTCTTTCAGTGACCTAAGATCACAAGTAGCAACTTGAATAAAATTTAGTTATTATTACTGTGCAGTTTCCTCTTGACACATATTTTTTATAGTGTTTTTAATTTTCATTTTCTTACTGAATAGTAATGCTTTCTTTTTATATGCCATTGTATGTCTTATTTGATGAAGTATGTAGTGAAGCCTTTTGGTCATTTGTTATTGGACTAACTGTGAATCTCTGTGGTACATGTGTTTTGTTTACAAACTTTTTATCAGAAACAGTCCTGACAAAATTTTCTTCCAGTCTGTCTTATCTTTCAGGGTTTTTTGAAGAGCAAATGTTTGCAGTTTTGATGACACCCAGTTTATCGTCTTTTCTTTCTATGTCTTGTACATTTTGTGATTTTCTGAGAAATCTTTGGCTAATTCTAAGAATAATATGACCCTTTGTTTTTCCATTTTACTTTTATGTCACTTTACTTTGTATACTTATATCTTTTGATGTTTATTAACCACAAATTTCACCATTTGAGTGTTATCATTAATTTTCACAGATGTACTTCTGAGTAATTTTATACCATAGCAAGTGAAAGTTACATGTAATATTCTAAATTTTAGTGTCTCAGTATTTTTCTCTTGGCCATAGATTTCTTATCACTAAAAGTATTTCACCATGCCAGGGTTACCTTTAAAATTTTTGAAATGTATGTCAATCATAGTTCCTTGAGAGTAAGCAATAGAGATGAATTCAGTTTCTTTAACCAAAACAGACAGTTGATCTTAAGGAGGGAGCTTCAGACTGATTAGAACCAATGGGACTTTGAAATATAAACAGTCCCACTGTCCTCTCCACTCACTTCCACTACAACAAGTGATCTGAAACATTTCTAACGTTTGAATTAGGGTGGAGTATTTTGTTATTGCTTCACAATTCAGATTTGAGGTGGAAGAGACTAGGACATGAAGTAGGTCACCTGGTGTGGGTTGGCCATGTGTCCGTTTCTTTTCTAAAATAGGTACCTACATATCCATGGCTTCACCAAAGACAGTATTTGTGCGAGGAAGTCATTCCTCTCAGAAAATTTGGGTGCTAATATTTATGGGCAAGGTGGATGTCAAGCAGCTTCAAGATTCAAATGCTACCTATATGTAAAATGTTACCTCGAATCTCTCTGTTCTCTCTCACTCTCTCTGTATATATTCTTTCCCATTCCATGTATGGAACCAAAAAGATTTGAAAATAGGCATAAATATCTAAATGAAGTGCTTATTATGACCCAGATTTTTCACTGAAAAATACAGTCTTAAGAAGGAAAATATACACTAGTAAAAGTAAGAATTGAGAACTAGAAAAACCATGTTCTAGTTCTATCTCTAGGTGTTAACTGGCAATAGGAGCTTTTTAATTTTTTTTTATTTTTTAAAGAGAGAACAAATTAGAATCAAAACAGCAAAAATTACAAGTGATACAGAAATTCAAATAACAAATAATATGAATTTCACAGTATATGTTGTAATATATAGTATTGTCTTCCAACCATTTATTCATATTACCAAGTATATACATGTAAAATTTGAAGAAGAAAGGAAAAAAAGAAACGTACAAGAAATGAAGAAGAGAAAAAGTACAAACAATTGAAAAAAGAAGATGAAACAAAGCATCAACTGCTTCTTTCCATAGACCAGCAGAAATGCACAGTACAGTTGTCTAAATCATCTTATTTATGTACATAGACAAATATCTTTTCCACACTGTGCTTCCTGTCCTTCTCAATTAAGTAATTATTTCATTTTGAATAAGTTCATTCCATTTTCCCAGTATCTATTGTACTCTTAGATTCAATTTTTTTCTTTCAGATTCTCATGTTAAGCGGACAATGTGATGTTTGAATATGTGGGTTAGGTTTATTTTGCTTAAGAGTATGTTCTCTAGTTGCATCCATTTACCAACAAAAGACTGAAATACATCTTGATTTATAGTTGAATGATATTTTATTGTGTAAAAATGCTACATCTTGTTTATTCATTCTTCAGTTGATGAGCATCTAGGGTATTTCCAGGTTTTAGTTAAGACAAATTGTGCCACTATCAACACGAGTGCACATATATCACTGTGGCGTGAAGTTTTTAGTTCCGCTTGGAAAAGATCCAGGAAGGGATAGCAGGTTTGAGTGGAATCTCTAATCCTAGCTTTTGAAGGAATCTCCACAATGGCTTCCATAGTGGTTGTGTCACTCAACATGGTATTCACAATGAAATAGCCCTGAGGATCAACGGAACAGATTAGAAGATGCAGAGGCCTCAACAAACACACTCAGCCACCTGATCATCGACAAAGGGGCCAAACATGCATACTGGATAAAAGATAGCCTTTTTAACAAACAGTGCTGGAAAAATTGGCTTTCACATGCTGAAAATTAAAACTTGACCCAGGTCTATCACAAGCACTAATCTAAAATCAAAATGTATTAAAGATCTAAACATTAAATCTTCTGGAGGAGAAAGTGGGAAAAACTCTTGAAGACCTAGGGTTAGAAAAAGAGTTCATGAACAAACATGTATTTGCACGGGAAACACCTGAAAGAATTATCAACTGGGATCAACTCTTATTGAAAAGCGTTTGCACGTCAAAAGAAATTATCAACAAAGTGAAAAGACAACCCAGAAATTTCGAAAAATTGTTAACTAATAAGCACTCAGAAAAACGTCTGCTCTCTAGAATTTATAAAGAATGAAGATACAGAGTTCCAGAACGGCCAGAGACAGCGCAACTGACTCCAGTGGCCTCCTGGATCCTGGCGCAAGCTTTCCTAGTGAGTGTGAATTTGCATGACTCACCAGGCTTCCCAGATCAGTGAGTGTGTGGTGAGTCTTAGGGAGAGGCAATGGCTTCATCCCATGCGCACTACCCAGATCCCCGACCCCAAGCACTCCAAGCCAGTGACCTTCCTGAAACCTCAGGACGCACTCACCAGCACCTCCCCGGATCCCCTGCACTAAAGACCGCTGAGTGAGTGGGAATTTCCCCGATTCTCTGGGCATCAAAGTTCAGTGAGTGTAGAACTCCAGGCCCGCCATGCCCTAGAGACATTTCCCAGGGATTCCTGAACCCCCACCCCCCGTGGCCTGGTGAGAGCTCCAGGGCCACCACGCCAGAGAAACATTTCCCAGCGATTGAGAGTCGCACCCCAAGGCCCCAGACCCAGTGCAGGTTGGCCTAGACTGAGAACTCCAAGCCTGATATGCCGGAGGGATATTTCTCAGCGATCTCCAGTCCCACGTCAGGACCTGAAACCCATCGCAGCCTGGCCTGTGAGTGAGGGCTCCAGTCCCACTGCACAAGAGGGCCCTTTCCCAGCCTTCTTGGGTTCCGGCCTGTAGACCTGGACCCAGCACAGGCTGGCTGACCCAGTACAGCCTACTCAGTGAATAAGATCATCCACTATCCTTTTGTGAGCCCAGAAGACCCACCATAGCCCAGGCCTGCCCAACTAGAGAACCACCTGCCTGACACAGGAGGGCTGACTCCAGCAATTTTCAGGATCCTTGCCGCAAAGCCAGCCAAGACAGAGGGAATTTTCATTATTAGCTCTGCACTGTAGTTCGGTTTGGGCTCAACTGAACAGGGAACCAACAGAGGGGAACCACAGGAGCTGCAGCAAAAAGGAACTGAACACAACAGCTAGATCCAGGATAGGCATACCTGGATAATCTCAAACTTAGTAGACTGGCACGAGAATCTCATAACAAGCTAAGGTTATAGCTGCACCAAAGGTCTACACCAAAGGTCAAAGATAAGTGCTATACAAAATGACAAAGACAAGGGTAAAAATGCAATCCCAGACCCCGAGTCCACCAGTAAGAACAGAGAACACTAGCTCAGCAGCAATTAATGAATTAACAGGTACAGCACCAAAGGAACAACAGCAGAAAGTTATAGAGGAAATAAAACAAGAAGTAATTCCCCAAATTAAAAAAGAAATATCTGAATACATAGTATCTGAAATAAAGAAGGAATTCCAGAAACATTGGTTGGAAAAATTATGTTCAACCAGAACAAGTGCAGAGAGAACTATTCCAGCTGAAATGTATGAATTAACAGCATCTGAAGCAAAGAAACAACTGCAGAAAGATCATGAAGAACTCAAAGCAGAAATAATTTCTGAAATCAAAAAGGAATTCTTTGAAAAAAAAGAATTCTTTGAAATTACAGGCTCTGAAATACAGAAACAAGTCCAGAAATATACAGCGGACTTGGAAAAAACACTGCAGAAAAAAAAAAATTAATACCTACCTCTATATAATGGAGTATTACACAGCTATTAAGAATGATAAGTTTGAAGCATTTATACTGAAGTGGATGCCACTTGAACATATACTCATAAGTGAAATAAACCAGACACACATGTGTAAATATCATATAGTCTCCCTGGTATAACAAGCAAAAAGCAGAAATACAAAAGGAAACGTACAACAACAACTAAAATCAATTGAATCCAATAAGGCAAAGTGAATGGCATATGCTGCAGGATACTAATCAGTTTTTCTTCTGGATGGATAACAACCTAAGTTCACAAATCAGAGTTGAAGAAATAGAAGAGCCACAGGGCAGCCAACATTTTGGACCTAGCCTTTCAAGGTCAGTGAAGACTCAGGACATAGGGGAACCTGTACTGCAACATCATGAAACTCAGTTGAGCTCCAAATTTTCTGAACAAGGAGATGATGGAGCCACAGAGGAAAGAGACTGAAGTTTTATAGTGTGCCTGGGGAGAAAACTTTCTCTCAGGCTCTCACAGAGAGCAAACTGGTCAAGCATTAGCAGTGACTCATCCACATGGATGACACAGACAAAGGATCTACAGAATAATGTACAGGACTACAAGATAACTCCTGAGGGGACTTCACTGACCACATAAGAATCATAAAGTACATGTGTTGGTATATAGGTCTTGCTCTATCTAGGTCTTAACCATCCAGCAGAAACATATAAAACTGAAGTACACACCGCGGGGCCATAATAATAAGTTGAGCTGTAAATGGCTGTGGTCGACACCTTCTTCAGATAACTCACTATTGTTGTGAAATGCTGGACTGTATTTGGTTGTGTTGTTGTGTTCAGGCACCTAAAGTAGTTACATGACAATGAAGTGGCCATGTTTGACAGGTGTAGACAAAGGAAGGGGTACAAAAAGGAAGAAGCATGATGTGTGTGTATGGACAGTACAGTTGGGATAGATAATGGCATGCTTCTACGTAATTGTACGAGAGGAAAGATTCGCACTAATGGTGGTTGGAGAGGACATTATGTTGGCTTCTAGTACTATAGACAACCACTAGGAAAATGACAAGGTAGAGAGTATTAATTATTGAAATTTTGATGTAATTCAGGTATAAAAAATAAGATACACAAATAGCTACACTCTCTAAATTTACTGATAAGAGACATGCACGATAATAATGTCTGTAAGTATATCATGTATGCACCTTGTATGATACCAAAACATTATGAAAACAATTTGCAATTTATTAATTTATCAAAGTTTTCTTGACAAGTTATCTTAAAACTGTCTCATTGATATTTGTACTTCAATAAATCAAAACAAAACAAAAATAGAACTTCGATACATTAGGGCACTCAAATTTAAAGACCCAGTCCAGAAATTGGTATCTGAGAGGAATATACACTTCTCAGAGGATGAAATTAAAGAAGTGAATAAATATATGAAAAAATGCTCCACATCACTAGTCATCCATGAAATGCAAGTTAAAACAACACAGAGATACCATCTCACTCTAGAAAGAGTGCTCTCATAAAGAAATAAACAAACAACAAATGTTGGAGAGGATGTGGAAAAAGACAACACTTCTCCATTGATGGTGGGAATATAGACTTGTGCAACCATTGTGGGGATCAGTGTGGAGACTCCTCACAAAGTAGGACTGGAAATCCCTTTCAAGCCATCTATCCCCCTACCGGGAATTTTCAAGGAGGAACTAAAAACATTATATCATAGTGATATATGTGTACCTATGTTTGTAGCAGGACAATTTGTTATAGCAAATCTTGGAAACATCCAAGATGCCTGTCAAATGAGGAATGGTTGAAAAATATATGTTTTTTTTTTTTTGTACAATGGAGTATTATTCAGCTATAAAGAATGATAAACTTGAAGCATTTATATTGAAGTGGATGCTACTTGAACATATACACCTTAGTGAAATAAACCAGACACACATGAGCAAATATCATATAGGCTCCCTAGTATAAGAAATCAAAAGAAGAAATACAAATAAAAAGTTATAACAACAACTAAAAAGAAGCTAGTCAGATAGGGTAAACTGAACTGCATATGCTGCAGGGTAATAACCAGCTTTTCTTCTGGATGGTTAACAACTTAAATTTGCTGATCAAAAATTGGAGAAATGGAAGGGATGCAAGGTCAGCCAACATATTGGCACTAGCCTTTCATGGTCAGTGAACACTCAGGACATAGGAGAACCTGTACTGTAACATCATGGAACTTAGTTGGGCTCCAAATTTTCTGAGGAAGGAGATTATGATGCCACAGGGGAATGTGATCAATGATCTATAATGTGCCTAAGGAGAGTCACATGGAGAGAAAACTTTCTCTCAGGCTTTCCCAAAGAGCAAACTGGTCAAGCAATGACTGATCCACATGGCTGACACTGACAAAGGATGTACAAGTCAGGTACAGGGTTACAGGATAAACCCTGAGGGGACTTGAATGACTTCATCAGATACAAAAGTTACTTTTTTTGTTCTATAGGTCTTGCTTTATCTTGGTCTTAACCATCTAGCAGAAAAGTATAAAAATGAGGTATATAAAATAACCACTAGGGAAACAATATGCAATGCATTAATTATTGAATCTATCCTATTAATTAGATTTCAAACTCTGTAATTGCTATTTATTCTTCAATAAAATAAAATTTTAAAAAGTGAGGTATGTAGGAAATAATCTCGCAAAGGTAGTAAAGAATTATACAGTGAAATTTACAATACTCTGCAAAAAGCAATCGAAGAGGATTTGACAGAATGCAAAGATATTCTGTGCTTCTGGACAAGAAGAACCAACATTGTGAAAATAGCCATACTACCAAAATTGTTGTGCAGTTTTAATGCACTCACAATTAAAAATAACATAAGTAAAGCTCACAGAGCTAGAGATAATTATCCTCAAATTCATTTGGAACCAGAAATGACTCAGAATATAGAAAGCAATCCTGAGAAACCAGAGAAAGGCAGAAGGTATCACAATCCTTGTCCTGAAATTAAACTATAAAGCTTCTGTGATAAAAAAAAGAGTATAGTACTAGTACAGAGACAGACTCAAGAATCAGTGGAACAGATAAGAAAATGTAGACACAACTCCAACTTATCTTTGATAAAGGATAGAAACATGTTCATTAGAAGAAAGATCCTTAGGAAATGGTGCTTGAAAAACTTGCTCTCCACATGTCAAAGGCTAATACTAGATCCTTGATTATCAATGTGTACAAAGCTAAAATCAAAATGGCTGTGGGATCTTGACAAAAACTTTAATGTCTGCATTTGTTTCCTGAACTATATAATGAAGTCAGTTATCTTCTGATGTGTAGATCTTTGATACATTTTGATTTTAGTTTAGTGCATCTTCAGTGATATGGGTCTAAGTCCATCCTTTGTCTTTTGGAGAGCCAGTTTTATTTGCATCATTTGTTAAAGAGGTGATATTTCCTCTAGTAGAGATTAGGGCCCTTTTCAAAGATAACATTGCTTAGTGTCTGGAGTTTTTCGTATAGCTTCTTTTCTGTTCTACTGATACATAATTCTGGTGTTTGTTTATCTGTGTTTTGTTTTATTACCCAACATCATGCTGTTTTTATCACTGTAGCTTTATAGTACAATTGAAGTCTGAGGCTGTGATGACCACTGCTTTGCCACTGTTGCCTAAAATAAAAGTAAAACATACTAGATGTTTTCCATATGAATTTGAAAAGTGCATTCTCCAGTTCTGTATCATCATATGTTGATTAGGATTGTATTAAATCAATATTCTGTTTTTGACTATACTGATTCTGTTGCTCCTGGAAGTCTTTCTGCCTTAAAATTCTGTAATTCTAAAGATGTTATCAGTATAAATATTATTTAGTTTTTGTTTATAGTAGACTAAAATATTGAATAACCTGGACATATACAAGTTGCTAGGCAAAATATAGGTAACCTAGCTAAATCTGACTTTTAAATAAATTATAAATTTTAAGGGCCAGTCTGATAGCTCAGCAGAATAGAAAGCATCTGCTTAGGCAGAGTGAAGCAGCCAGGGTTCAATCCTCAGCGTGTCGTGCTGGCCCCACCCCTGTGTTGCACCGAGATCATGATTGAGACTTGGCATAGTGGCACAAGCTTATAATCCCAGTGCTTGGGAGGCTGAAAATAGGAGAATCACTATGAGCATGATCTACATAGTGAAACCTTGAACACCCTGTAGATCTTGCCCTATACACAGAAAGAAAAGTAGATATATTTTAAAATTCTCTTGTTGACCCAAAATTCAAGTTTAGCTAGTTGTTTATGTTTACTTGATAAGTCTGGCCACTCAAAGGCGTGTAGTCTGACACACTTATGTATACATATAAAGACTTAATAAGTAGAACTGCACATGGGTTCTTATATTAGCATTTTTATGCATTTATTTTTTAGCTAAATCTGTAGTAGCTGCAGTATAATTTTTCAGCTGTACTCAAATGGTGTTCTAGATGAAGTAGTGTTCCATCTCTTGATTTTAACAATCTAAATGTTTTCCCTTTTAAGAAATACCAATTTTTTAAAGTCAATCAAGTAATTTTCATTGAACTCCATGACTGAATTTCTTAATTGTGTTATTTTGTGCAGTCCAGTGGTAGATTTTCACCTAGGATATATAAATATTTTCCCAGGCAGCTTAATATGTTGCTGACAGAGCATTTTGCATTGTTGAGAACTCAGGTTACTATAAATGCAACCCCCTGGCTTTCTTAATCTCTTTTGTTTTGTTCTCCTATACCTATTACTCACAAGGAAGCTGCTTATTCTTCATCTTTGATAGATACTTTATGTAATATGCCCTGACCTTCAGCACTGAGTAATCACTTGGTACTCATGCTTATGGAAGTTCAGTAACTATACAACTCTGATACTGTTGATATATGAGCTACTTTTCTTTCAGCTTTCCACACTACATGTAACAAAATGACAGAATATCTTTATTCTGTTTCTGCAGTTTGCAATTGCTTATTTTAACTTTGACATATAACATATGGGAGTTAAGTCTGAACAAGGATTTCTCATTTGTAAGTTGTATTTGAGGCATTTGAGGGCATGCACATTTTCAAAGACAAAATTTAATTTATTGATAAGAGAAAATTCTCTTTGTTATACCTCAGATGTAGTATGTAATCGCTCTTAATTATCTGTGGCTTTGTTGTCAGAGAATGTATCAGCACAGAGGTAAGGCAGTAGAATGGGGGAAAAGATTATTGATTGGGTACTTAGAAAAAAGTGAATACAAAGACAATCACTTGATTGTACTGCAACTCAGGTCAAGAGTAAATGAATTCTGGGATAGTGATGTGGAGGTAATACGAAATTTGTGAAACAGAATTTTCTAGTATCTTGGTAATAAAATTCCACATTTTCTTCACTAGATTTACTTTTAAAAACCAAAGACAAAAGTAAACGCCAAGAGTTGCATATTCATATATTTCCTAAAACTATTTAGTAAAATAGATTTCTAATTTGTCTATACTTCATTTTATTACATATTCGCTAGAACCCTAATTGTTTTTGCCCA
Source organism: Ctenomys sociabilis (assembly GCA_004027165.1). Classification (NCBI taxonomy): domain Eukaryota; kingdom Metazoa; phylum Chordata; class Mammalia; order Rodentia; family Ctenomyidae; genus Ctenomys; species Ctenomys sociabilis. The sequence goes on from PVKA01003843.1 coordinate 17,880, forward strand.
TATATTTAATATGGTAATTTAGTCTACTTTTTAACGGTTAAGATTGAATTTTAGTAGCTATTCAGTTTTACTCATAAGTTGATTTGTATTTTATTATAGTAACTTATCTGGGTATCTAGTTCATGTAAGACTTAAAAGATGAGAAACAAGAGTTGATTCACCCTTATAAATATATATTGTTTTATGTCCTCTAAAATATCGGATATTCTTTATGAAATAACCATCATCTAATTGAATTTTTCTTGAAGGTTCCCCTGTTGTCCATTATCCATATAGCAAAAATTGTCTATCACATGTGTTATCGTCAGTCTAAGTTGTATTAACTAGCTGCTTCAATTTTTGTTAACTTTATCTTCAGTTACTTATTTCTTTCCCCACCTGACTTCGTCTTGCTCACAGGTTGCTGCAGCAGGCACTCAGCAGACTCCCTGCTTCCACCAGTATCCCTTCTGCTCTTTCCTAAAGATAGTCTGGGCTACTGTTCCAAGGCCCACATGGACCTATGCAATGCAATCATCCTTTGCCCATTCTTACAACTACAAAGTTATAATTTCCAGTATATTTTTAAACAGTGGAGTAGGTAGCCAGTGAGATAGCTCAGCAGACTAAGGGTCTGTTTAATCAAGCGCAAGGTCCAAGGTTCAATCTCCCATGCCACATGCTGCACCAACCCCATTCGCGGGCACTCTGCCGGTGACCTAGTCCAGGTGTGGTGGCTCTCACCTGTAAGCTGGGGAGGTTGAGAACAGGAGGCTCACTATGAGTCTGAGCTGGTAGTGAAACCCTGTAGCAAATACATAAAAAAGAGTGAGTATTTGTTAAAAATTTTATATTATTATTATTATTATTATTATTATTATTATTATTATTATTATTATTTTGGGATTGAGCTCATACCTTTGTGCTTGACAGAGCAGTGCTTATTCCACTGAGTCATCTCCCTGGCCCCTATTTTATTACATTTTTAAAATTTGAATACAGGGTCTCATGACACAGCCCTGATTTGTAATGATCCTCCTGAGTCAGCCTCCTCAGGACTGGGATTGCAGGGGTTCACCACCATGCCTGGTACCTGGCAGGCATAGCACGCCCTGAGTGCTGGGCCAAGCAGAGCATGAGATACCAGGCATCAAACTCAGGTCCTTGTGCTTGCCAGGCAGGAGCTATTTCGCCAGCCCCATGCTAAACTTTTGTTTAAAATATTAATGAGAGAGCCACTGAAAAAATAAAATTAGTTAAAAAATGATATGACACACGTATGTAAGAGCAACGGAAAAATAAATGCAGAGAAAGAAGAATGTGTAATCGAACACGATATTATTTAAATAGTACCAAAAATTAAGGTTATAGTGTTTGGGATTTTCTCTACCATCCAAAACTAAGTTCATCGGTTTTGTGCATATGAAATCTAACTTTATGGATATCAAGACATTTGGGCTTTATGCAATGTTAAACAATGTGTAAGTGTCCATGATATGAATTTTAGGCAACTAATTTGATAATTCTAAGATGCCTGATAGCATAATATTATGTTCTTTATACTCTACATTCTTAACCACTTACCAGATCAATTATTTAAATACAAGGTGACCAAATATTGCATACTTATCATTAATTTTTGTGAAACAATATAACAGGAAATATAAACCACCATCCTATCATATATATTCAATACCTGAGTTGGCTGATTAACAGCTTGACAGAGTGACACTCACTGTACGCACATAAACATGATGTACAAATGATATGCTGAGTAAACAGGTCAGTGGTTAACAAAACTTCATATCTCTCTCTCCTCCAGTTACCAGAGTGTTCATTACATTTGCTATTCCAGTTTTTAAGGTTTATATACTTACTATTATTTTTTCTGTAAATGTTTGACCAAACATTTACAGAAAAAATAAAAATTAATAATAAGTATGCAATATTTATAATTGTATTTCCCTTAACAAGAACAATGCCAACGTATAATAAATGACTATTAAATGTTAAATGAATGGATATATATGGACTTATAAATTATATAAAAATTAATGATAATATAAAAATTTTATGATTTATATATCATAAAAATTAATGATAAGTATGCACTATTTGGTCATTTCTATGAAATGATCATTTTGTCTCTATGAATTTTAGCTATATGTTTCAATATTTAGCTAACTCATCTTCCTTACCCATAGTATATTCACAATGTTTTCAGTTTATTTTGCAGCAGTAATATGTATGTGTGTATGTATGTATATATGCATGTATGTATATGAATAGATGTATTTGTCTCCTTACTAAAATAGATACCAGCATATTATATGTCCTGTTGATTATTGTATTTCCCTTAACAAGAACAATGCCAACCTATAATAAGTGACTATTAAATGTTAAATGAATGGATATATATGGACTTATAATGTTCTTGATAAGATTTCAGAAATTATTCAAATTTCATGTTAGCAAGGGCTGTCAATTAACACAGCATAACATTTACTGTTTATGCTTTAATACCTGCCATACTTCATCTTGAAGATGGGGCCTTTCTTTAGGTCAGGATGACCAGAATCTGAAATCCTGAAAATATATTTGGGAAAGCATGATCACACAGTCAAAAGATCCTGTAGTGATTATATATAATACAAATCTGTCTGTTATCAAAATAGTTAGTGGCCTTCTTCAAAGATATAAGTTTCTGACCTATACCATGCTTATGAGAGATCCCTATATTATCATATGCCAAAGGTCCAGCAGTATTTATTTTAAACAGTACCTAGGGATTCTGAGCCAGACAGTACATGAATCATATGCTGACAAATCCTGATCTAGAAAATCCAAATTTGCTAGCTACTTGCCAGAATATTTGCATTCTATTTCAGGGTTGGCCAAACAGAGACCTGAGGAAAACTGCTTTGGGAATTAGGCTTCTGAGAACAGTGGCCTGAAATGATCCATCACAAAGTTTGAGCAAGATAAATAAAGGCAGAAAAATTGCTTAAACTGGGATGAAAGCCTTGTGTAGTCTGAAAGTTGATCAGGAGTAGCAGTTCTAATAAGCTGCTGACTAAAAATAATGGAATTTTGAAGTTTGAAAATAAGTTGTAGACTGTTAACCTTCTGCTTTGTTGTTGCATGGATTTCAGGGGCTAACTTGGAAATCTGAGGTACTTCTACAATATGTTTGGCAAAGAGCTTCTGGGAAAGTTTCTTCTGTTTTCTGTTCACAATCCTGTTTCCTTCCTTTTTGCATGGACAGATACTCTAAAATAACTCATGGGCTTTATTTAAATTTTTGATGGTCTTGTTAGCTTGAAGTAAAGAACCTGAACTAAAATTCCAGTTGATGAATATCCTGAAGAAGACAGAATTTTTGGATTTGTATTATACAAGTACTTGATTAAGCCAACAATTAAATAACACTTGATCGTTTTAGAAGAATATCACAGAATTTAAAGTCTTTTCATTGACTCATTTATACTACCAAAGTCATAATTCTAAATTACTTGGCATGTGAAGAAATAGAAAATGTTACCTACAAAAACTATCTTATCTAAAAGGGATACCCAGAAGATATAATTTAGTAAACAAGTAAAATCCAGTCCTAGTTTTTAAAATCTGTTTTTCTAGCCCTGAATCACTTTCCTTTCCCATGTGAAACTCTCTTATGGTAAAATCTTATGCTATGTTTCTTCCAACTTAGCAAAAGCATGTTATTCTAATTAAGACTGATCAAAAATGACAGTGACTATTACAACTGCTACTATAGGATACTATTCAAAAGTTTTAGTTGCCTTATTGGAGTTTCACACTACTAACAAAAGTCTTCCTTTGTTCCAGTTGAGATGTCATCCATCTAAATAATGTCTTTACTAGCTTCCTTTATGGTTATGGGTGTCATGTAGTCTGTTTTAAACACTGAAGACCTAGTAAAAGTCAGCTATTTCTGAATTGTGTCCTGATATCACCTAAATGGACATCACATTTTGTCTGCAAGAGGAATAGTCTCTTCACTAAATGGTACCACACTGGAGTACAGTCATAATATGAGTGATTCTAATTACAAAACTTCTGAACATTTGAATCAATGCCTTACTAGACTCTGTTATGTGAGATAAACAACCCTATTTGTTTCTTTGACAAGAATGTAGGATTTTATTTTTTAAGCAAAACATATTCCAAATTGACAACTTCATAAGAGGAATGAAAAAAACATACGTTCTACGCCAGTCCCTGAAAGTCATATTTCCTTTGTTCTATACTCTTCTAAAACATTGTCTTTAAGATAAGCTATAGCTTTTTAAAGTAAAACCAGAAAATGTGCATTAAATATATTTAAATATTTTAAAAATTTATTTCTAAATCTATTTCAAAAACATAAATCTCTATAGAGGGATGAGGACTGGAATATTGCTTACAAAAACAATGAATTGCCACTACACACTTACTTGAATGTCTAAAATCCAAATAAACAAATGCACTGCTAGACACTTTCTGGCAAGTGTGTAGAAAACAGAGACTCTCATTTTTTTCCTAATAAGAATGTAGCATAAGGTTGTAGGTTTTTATAAAGCTGAATATAGTCTTACTATATGATCTTACAGTTACACTCTTCAATATTTTCCAACTGTTATGGTTTAGATCTCAAATGCCCCACCCCCTAAAAAGCCTCATATATTTGGAGATGAGGTCTAGTTGGTGGAGGCAGCTCACTGGAAGAATGATCTGGAAGGTTCTTGGTAATTCTAACTTCCTACTCTTTTTGTCTCAGCTTCCTAGCTGCCATGGAGAAATCAGCAATTCTGCCACATTATTTCTGTTTTGGAGTCACCAATTGAGAGACAATCTTCTGAAACTGAATTTAATTTGAAAATGAAAGCATCTAAGATGTTCTTCAATAGAAGAATAAACCTTGGTGTATTCATGCAGTGTGATATTATTCCTGATTTATTATTTAAAAAGTTATTAAGCCAAAATATTGGTCAGCTTTCTATTGCTGAAACAAAATACCAAAAATATACAACTTAGAAGAGTTTATTTTGATTCACTATTTCAGTGGTTTTACTACCTGACTGTCTGGCTATCATGGTGGAAGGACGTGGCACAGAAAGCCTCCTGAACTCATGGTGTCTGGGAAGGAGAGCACAGGGGATGGCCAGTGTATACAGGATTTTTCTTAGCTACTTTCAAGTTGTTGAGGCAAAATACTTCATGCAAGTTAAAGAAGGTTTATTTTGTCTCTTGCTTTCAGTCAGTGGTTGGTTGGCTTTAGGCCAGAATAGATTGGCACAGAGCAGAGACACAGAAGGGGAAAAGGTTCTCAAGCTATGGTAACCACAAAGCACAAAGAGAAGATCCAGGGACAGGAATATGTGCTTTCAGGTCCTTCTCCCATTGACCCATCTCCAGTCAAGGCTGCTTCCTAACAGTAAGTCAGGCATAATGTCCCCATGATCCAATAACCTTCCAAATGCATGAGATTTTCAGGGTTGTTTTAAAGCTAAATCACAATAGGATCATAGACCAAATATAGTCCCTAAGCACATGCCCTCAGGGCCCAACCAAACATGCCCAAAAGTATGCTTTACTTAATCTTCTAGGCATCTTTTCCCAAGCCAAGCAAGTTCATAATCACTATCACAGCACATAAGATTATACATCAACATGAGATGTATATTGCTAAGAAAAAGTAGTTAATTTGGCAACTCTACATACTCTTGATTTTGTTGACATAGCTTTATAATACAAGTGAATTTTTAATTTTTACAAATTTTAAGAAAGAAATAGGGATATAGCTTAGCAGCATAAGTGTCTGCTTGGCAAGCTCAAGGGCCTTAGTTCGATCCCCTGTACCACAAAAAAAAAAAATAAATAAATAAATAAATAAATAAAAAATAAAAAAAAATCGATGGATTACAGGATGATATTGAGTATTTAATACCACAATGTGTGAAATAATCTGACTAAGGAAAGTAGGGACTGAAAATATTAATCTAATTACCTTTGAGCATAGGTGGAAATTGCATGACTAAAAGCAAAGGAGCTGTTCATAAGAACTATCTTCTATTCTACTTGTTAAAGTTCTTTTCCATGGGAATAAATAGTATTTATGAAATCACTATCTATGTGTCTTTGAATTAATACATAAATCAATAGATGACTGAGAAGGGAACCAAACTGCATATCAACTAGGAGTATGTTGTAGTGATCTACACAATAATGGACTTAAATTGTAGGTATCAGTATGAATGTATGTTTAAATTAGTATGAGTATATATGAATACATATGGAAATTCCTTCAGATTTGTTTATGTACATTAAATAGTATATATGCATATACAGGTATTTCCTTAATCAGTTAGGAGAGTCTATAAACAGGAACACCTCAGTGACATTGACCATATACAGCACCCAGAGTTTGGTTTATATGAGGTATAAAAAGTAAAGCCATGTTAATATACTGAACTGTAAAAGGCTCAAGTCTAGAACTTCTGACATTGCTAGTCCTATGGATAACCCACTACTATTATGGACTAATGAACTATATTGGAGTATTTTGCTTAATTCACTCACCTACAATCATTAAATGACAAAGGAATACCCTTCTCTGATGAAACTAAACAAAAAATGGGATAAAAAGTTATCGCTTTTGTGTACCTCCAAAAGTGATCCATTTTGCAGTACAGCAAGAAAAGTGCCCTGCTTCCAATGCACCTTAAGGGGGAATCTATTAGAGGTAAGGTGGAGAAGTCCAGCACTCTCTCTTTTTGCAATCTAGATTATGGGACTTTCACAGTCAAAGTCTCTTATTCCTTTAGAGTGCATCAATACACATGGAAGGTGTTTGATCCATATATGCTAAAGAGCTGTTTGATATTTTTGCTACACTTGTGCATGGTCTATGTATCCCACAGAGCCAAAATGGGATACAGAGGAAATTTCAATTATGACACTGATTTAAAAGTAGGATGATAATGAAAAGTCTAATGTTCAGATGTCGTTTGCATTCAAAAAGTTATTATTGAAACCTGGCTAAGCCCAGACCCTGCGAGTGTGTGGGAAAGCACCTGTGTGGCCCTCTGCCTGCTGGACTGCTCCAGACCAAGCCTAGTACCACCACATGTGTGTGATCTTTCACTGTGCTCTCACGAACCTGTCACTCACCCCTCCACAGCCAGCCCAAGTGTGCTTTGTGAGTGATAACTTCCTCCACATTCTGGGACCCCTCCAGAAGTGCCCAAGTCCAGGCTCAGAGAGTGTTTGCAAGAGCTTCTGAGCTTTACTGCATCCTCCAGACCCCTCAAGACACAGCCCGGGCCTTGTATACAGGCCTGGGGTGAAACTCTGCAATCTGAAGTCCATGCAGAGAGACTAGGAGCCAAAACCAAGGAAACAACACAGAAAGGTATAGAAAAACTCATCTCAGAATCAATCTCTGAAATTAAAAAAAAAATCTCTGAACTAATAGTATATAAAGTAAAGAAACAACAGCAGAAAGGTAGAGATGTAATAGAAGAAAACTTCCCAAATATGAGGAAACAATCTGACATTCAGGTAAATGAAGCATACAGAACTCGAAATTAATTCAACCCAACTAAATACACGAGATATAATAGTCAAGATACCAGAAATCCAGCACAAGTACAATATACTGAAAGCTGCTAGAGAAAAGAAGCAGATCACATTCAAAGGAAAACCCATCAGAATTACATCCAACTTCTCTTCACAAACCAAAAAGGCAAGAAGAGCATGGAGCAGAGTACTCCACTAGTGTACCCTGAAAAATTTTCTTTGAAGTTTGATGGAGAAATGAAATAATTCCATGAGAAAGAACAACTAAAGAATTTCATAACGACGAAGGAAACACTACACAGACTACTAAAAGGTTTTCTAGAGAGGGACGAAAATAATCAGAACGTGAATGAGATCAGAAGGAACCCACTACATAGGGCAAACAGTTATACACTGGAGAAAAACAAGTAAGCAAATCAGGTAAATAACATGTTGACTGTAAATCAATATATCTTAATTATAACCAGCAGTGTAAATGGAATCAATTCACCAATTAAAAGAAATACACTGGCACAGCAGATTAAGAAACAAAACTGAACAATATGCTGTATACAAGGAGCACACTTAAATCAAAAAGTAATTCATAGGCTGAAAGTCAAAGGATGGAAAACAATACTACATGCCCCAGCACCTCAGAAAAAAGCAGGGGTAGCAACATTGTTCTCAGACAGTCTCAACTTCAAACCAAGAATCAAACGAAATAAAGAAGGCCACTATATACTGATTAAGGGAAAAATTCAAGAGGAAGACATAACACTCATAAATGTATACGAAGCAAACACAGGAAGCACACCCAACTATGTCAGACAAATCTTAATAGACATGAAAAATTCAATATCCAATACCACAATCTTAACAGGAGACTTTAATACCCCCTTATTCCAAAAGATAGGTCAAATACACAAAAATTAGCAAAGAAGTAGCAGAACTGAAACAGAGCTTGGAACAAATGGACTTAGGAGATATATACAAAATGTTTCACCCAACAACAGTTGAATATACATTTTTTTCAGCTGCACATGGGTTGTTTTATAAAATAGAGCACACACTGGTCCATAGGTCAAACTTAAGTATATGCAAGAAAACAGAAATTATCCCATGCATATTATCTGACCACAGTGCAGTGAAACTGCAAATAATTGAGAACAGGAACCAGAAAAACCCCATATATACACAGAAATTAAACAACACCCTACTCAGCAATCAATGGCTCACAGATGAAATTAAACAAGAAATTCAACGATATCTACAATTCAATGAACATTCAAGCACAAATTATCAGAATTTATGAGATATGATGAAAGCAATTCTCAGAAGGAAATATATAGCTGTGAACTTACACATTAGCAAAACAGAATGGGAAAAATTAGACACCCTAATGCTGCAGCTCCAACACCTTGAAAAGGAAGAGCAAACCAAGCCCAGAGCATAAAGATGGGAAGAAATCACAATTAATTCAATTAGGACAAAGGAAATACTTTAAAGACTTAACAAATCAAAAGGCTGGCTTCTTGAAAGATTAAACAAAATTGATGAGCCTGTAGCTAACCTCATTGAAAACAGGAAAGAAAAAATTCAAATAGAGGCAATAAGGAATGAAAAGAGTGTAGCTACCACAGATGTAGTGGAAATTTGGAAGATTGTCAATAGCTACTTGAGAACCTTTACTCTCACACAATAGAACATACAGAAGGAATGAACAGATTCCCAAAAAAGTACAAATTTCCACATCTGAACCAAGAAGATATAACAACTATCAATACCCCAATAACAATGAATGAAATACAAAATGTAATAAAAAGCTTGCTGACAAATAAAAGTCTACATGCTCATGGATTCCTAACAGCATTCTATAAGAAATTTAGGGAAGATATAATCCTAATATTTCTCAAACTCTTCAATGAAATTGAAAAGGAAGTAATCATCCAAATATCATTTCTGGAGGCAAATATTATACTGATATGAAAACCAGGGAAAGATTCAAGTAAAAAAAGAACTACAAGCCAATCTCCCTCATAAGCATAGATGCAAAACTCCTTAATAAAATCCTAGCAAATAAATGCAGCAAATTGTCAAGAAAATTATACACCATGACCAGGTAGTATTCATTCCAGGGATGCAAGGATGGTTCAATATACGCAAATCTATAAATGTACCAATAGAGCCAAGTCTAAAAACCCACATAATCATCTCCATTGATGCAGTAAAGGGTTTTGACAAAGTCCAACACTCATTCATGTTCAAAGTCCTATAGAAAATTGGCACAGAAGGCTTCTACTTCAGTCTGGCAAAATCCATCTAGCACAATGCATGGCTAATATAATTCTAAATAGTGAAAAACTGAAATCCTTTACTCTCAGATCTGGCACAACACAAGGATGTCCTCTATCACCATTGCTATTCAATATATTCTGGAATCATTAGCTAGAGCTATTAGACAAGAGAGAGAAATAAATGGAATAAGAACAGGTAAAGAAGAAGTTAAATTATAATTATTTTCAGATGACATGATATTTTACTTGGAAAATCCAAAAACTCCACCAAAAAGCGAGGGGAATTGATACACAAATTCAGTAACATAGCAGGATCCAAAGTCAATACCCAAAAGTCCTCTACACAGATAAAAAACACATAGAGCAGGAAATTAGAGAAATAATACCTTTTATAATAGCACCACAGAAATACTGTGGTATTAATCTAACTAAAGAACCCAAAGATCTTTACAAGGAAAATTACAGTACTCTGGAAAAGAGATTGTAGAAGATTTCAGAAAATGGAAAGATATTCCGTGCTCCTGCATAGGAAGATCCAGCATCATGAAGATGGCCATATTCCCAAAATCCCCATACAGTGTCAATGCAATCTCTATCAAACTACCAACAACATACCTTTGAGACCTAGAGAAATCATTCCCAAAATTTATTTGTAATGAGAAAAGACCTAGAATAGCAAAGGCAATCCTGTCCAACAAAGACAAGGCAGGAGGCATTACAATCCCTGACTTGAAATTAAACTAAAAATCTACTGTGATAAAATCAGCATAGTACTGGCAACAAAATAGACCTGAGCATCAAGAGAACAGATTAGAAGATGCAGAAGCCTCTGCAAACACACTCAGCTACCTGGTCTTTGACAAAGGGACTAAACATTGTTACTGGAAGGTAGATAGCCTCTTTGACAAATGGTGTTGTAAAAAGTGGCTCTCTACATGCCAAAAACTAAAACTTGACAAAGGTCTATCACCATGCACTAAGCTAAAGTCAAAATGGATTAAAGATCTAAACATTAAAGCAGAAACATTCAATCTTCTGGAAGAGAATGTATTAGGAACCCTTGAAGATGTAGGTATAGGTGGAGTTCATGAGAAAAAATCAAATCATATGTGTAATACTTGAAAGAATTAACAACAGGGACCACCTCTTGTTGAGAAGTTTTTGCAAGTGAAAAGAAATTACCAACAAACTGAAAAGACAACCCATGAATTTGGAAAAAATCTTAACTAAAATATACACAGACAAAGGTCTGTTCTCTAGAATTTGTAAATGCTCCAAAAAAATTAGGGCCCCTAAATTTAAAGACCTAATCCAGAAATGGGCATTGGAGATGAACACAAACTTCTCCGAGGACGAAATTAAAGAAGCGAATAAATACATGAAAAAATTCTCCACATTACTAGCAATCCGGGAAATGCAAATTTAAACAACACTAAAATACAATCTCATCCCAGAAACAATGGCTATTACAAACTAATAAACTAATAATGTTTCAGAGGCTCTGGGGAAAAAAGGATGCTTCTCTACTGCTAGTGGGAATGTAGACTGGTGTAAGCATTATGGAAGTCAGTGGGGGAGACTACCTGAAAAACTGTAACTGGAAATCTCATTCAAGTCAGCAAAATTCCCCTCATGGGAATTTTCCCTGAGGAACTGAAAACATCATATCATAGTGATATACGTGTACCTATGCTCATCTCAGTTCAATTTGTGATATCCAAATCTTTGAAACAACCAGGATACCTGTCACCTATGGAATCTATATAAAAGATATGTTTTTTAAAACAATGGAATATTACTCAGCTATAAAGAATGATAAACATGCAGCATTTATATTTAAGTGGTTGACACTTGAGGATATATTCATAAGTGAAAGCAAGGAGATAAAAAACGGCTGCCTTTATTGAGGCCTCAAAGTTGACCCTAAGTTTGATTTTCTTCTCTCCAAGAAGAGTTCAATGATAATGAGGTTCATCTGCTGATGAGGTTCATCTGATGCTGTCAAAAGCCAGGCCAGCAAGAGTGACTGCCTTAAGAGGCCCCAAGCCATGTGCTGACTGCCAAGGCAGCCACTAGAAGTGAGACTGATGTCTAAGGTGGCCGCCATAGTGCTCAGACTCAGCTACTCAGGTGGTCCATTAGGGGTGAAGGGCCTCTTCGCTCTGGCCAGAATGTTATCTCTGCTTGCCATCTCCATGGAGGAGCCCTGAGTAATAATTATCTACGGAAAAGAAAGCCAGCATATTTCTGGGTCTCATTGGCACAGATCCTGTTGTCCTTCTCCAAACCTGACCTTCCTTCCAGTTATTGTACCTCAATAGAAACAGACTTAGAAGACATCTTGCTTCAGCTGTAACTGAAATACTGCAATATATATTTAGGTTACATACTAATCAAAATGATGCTGAGGCTGATTTTTAACAAATGTAATATATATTGTTGTCCATGTATTTCACTAGTTAAAATGGATCCCCAAGGACAGATAAAATCCTTTCAACCTAAAACGTTCTAAGGGCACTGGCTACACAGTGTCCAATAGCTTTGGCCTATTTATAGAGCCAGGTCATGTATTAGTGACATAAAACATATTGTGACATAAGGGGGTGTTAAAAGGAAACACCCCTTGGCAGTGCCCCTTGCTTACAATGGGGACCATATCTAAAACATTGAATGAGATGTTGGTTTAATCTGAATGCTGGGTACAGGGCCCAGGGCTTCAATCCCTGGGACAGCTGTGCCGGCCCCATTCCCAGGCCATGCCTAGATGGCAATTGAGATTAGGGATGGGGGCATGAGTCAATAATCCCAGCTCTTGGGAGGCTGTAAACAGGTGGATCACTATGAGTCTAATCTAGTACTGAGACCCTGAACACACTGTAGACCCTTCCCTAAAGATGCCAAAAAAAAAAAAAAATCTGAAAGCTGTTTATTGATAAGTGTGATAAGTTAGCCTTGTTGATTTCTGATGTAACTAAAGTATTTCATGATCATAGTTAATACAGGTGAGACCTCTTAACTAAAGCTAGAGGGACTAATAGCAAATGTCAGATTCCATAAATAAAAGGGGTATAAGAGCTAGTGAGTTACGATTGCTATGCCTCCAAAGTTTATAAATTTATTTGCTAGCTCAAATGCTCATACTTTGATTCTATGTGTTCTAATCTCTCAGAAAATTTGCACTTTCCTAGAAGATAGCAAAACCAAGGCAATCATACAGGTAAAACTTATAGCAAATATGCTAGATTAATTTAAGATTCCTTTCACGGGATCTACCAGATTTTGTCTATACATAGTAAGGCCTTAACTGTCCACCTCATACTGTTGTAGACAGCTGCATTAGATAGAATTACTATAGACAGTCAGACAGGGCCAGGCCCTCAAGGAGACAACAGGGAAGACAAGGTGACTTTGCAACTTGGAAAATATAGACACTCTCATATGGGCCACACTTCAAGACAAAAGAGAAAACAAATACAGCTACTTACTTCTCTGTGAGGGGCATCAGGGATTGATATTCTAAATAAGCATCAATCACCTTGAGAGAGCCCAAATGAATCACTAACCCAACCTCCAACAGCAAGAGACCCTATCCTGTATTCATGTCTGCTTTCTTGTGACTGCCTTCCCCATTTGCTACTGGATTTAATCAATTTTACTTGAGCAATGGTGCTTATAATCTCATTGGTTGGCCATAGTTTTGTCCCAGCTCACCTAATCAAGATTCCATGCTCTCCATCACCTTAGACCCACCTCACCACATGGTGTTCCTCTGTAAAAGTCCCTGGAAGAGACAACTTCCCAGGGACTACCTGCTCTGGGTCCTTCTCCTTTCCCTCTCTCAGAAAGTGCTTTCTTTCCCCCAGTAAATATGTTCTGTTCAAAAGGGTTATGGGAGTCAAGTGATGGAGTTCCCAAAGGCCAAATCTAGAATAGCTTGAGAAACAAAATAAATGGCTTAATATTGATTTATAATCCAGAATGTAAATAAATGTGTACTAATTCACATGATGAGAATAGGCAAATCTATGTAGATCAACAAATACAGAAAAATTCTACCCCTTAAGTGTGGGCTACATACGATGGTTTCTTTTTGTGCAGTGCAATAAAGAAAGTAGAGAAGAAGAGCAACCTTACAGTGGAGTCAGCTGATAACCCTTATTGCAACACAGTGATCAAGGATGATATCATCAGTGACAAATCGGATTGTTAACACACATCTTTCATATGATATGATGAGAGTATAAATTTACATCTGCCCTCTTCTCCCTTCTATAGCTCAATTTTAATTATGATAAAAATACAAGACAACTCAAATTAAGGGATGTTTTGTGTAATTCCTAGGAGATACTCCTCAAAAGTGTCAGGATGATAAAAACAGCTTGAGAAACAAAAATTTTGAGAAACTCTCATACTCTAGAGGATGCTAAAGAGACTTGCCAACTAAGTGCAATTATGTATTCTTGATAAGATCCTAAAGCAGAAAAAAAAAAGACATTAGGTTAAAGCCAAGGAAACCTGAATAATGCATAGACTTTATAGTGAAAAATCATGTGTCAGAGTTGGCTCATTAGCGCTGACAAAGGCACCGTAGTAATGTAAGATAGTGACAGTAGGAGGAATTTGGTGTGAGACATAAGGGAACTCTCTGTGTAAACTTTATAACTCTTCTATAAATATACAAATACTCTTGTGAATGTTTATTTTAAAATGCATTGTGAAGAGAGGGAAAACATTTCTTAAAATCTAATATAGTGTTGGGGTTATTGTTGTCATTGAGGTGTTGAGTAGTTAAGTATATTGCTTTGCCAAATGTAGTTGCCCTGGAACTTAAATGATTTTAAGTCAGCACATCTATAAGTTATATCTTCTCCAGAGACCATTTTTATATTTTCTTCCAGTCTGTCAATTCGATAATCCCAAAATCAGGATTAATTTGCTTTGTGATTGGTTAGACAGAATTAGAATCATAATCAATGTGGTAGTACTGAAATAAAAACTAGATTCTTTCTCACAATATTACGCTTTTCTCCTGACTTGTGCGAAAATATTTCCCCAGGAACTAAAAGAGCTTTTCCTCTTCATAAAATACAAAGACTTGACACAAAGACAAAATAGAATCTTTTAATCACTTTAATGAAAAAGTAAATTGTTGAATGTAATTCAACACATTAAAATATTTGGAATTCAAATGTTCTTAGTGGCAAAATTGATAAAAGAAAAATTAAGAATGAGAAAGAATGTCAAACAGTGAGAGGATATAAACACCATACTGCCAAACAGGTCATCTGCTTAGCAAGCCAGTGAGTGGCCAGCCAGTCTACATTTCTTCTACATTTTTCCACTCTCTTACAATTTATTTCCATTTCACCTCACTGATTTCATCCCAGAATTAACAAATTTTACATGTCTAATATCTCACCTTGTAGCTATTGGCCAAGTATGACAAGAAACAGATAATGTTTTAAAAATTAGCTGGCTCATTTTGCATTCATGATTTTTGTAAGACTACTACTATAGAGCTAAATATATAGTGTAGAAATTATAAACTCTTACGAATCTACTATGAAAAAGCGGCTTGTGCACACATACACATTGTTACTGGCATGCACAAAAACACACCATATGGCAAGAACATACACTGTGTAGTGCTCACATGTGTCAGAAGGTTGGTTGCTGGTATTTAGAATGCAGAGGGTGCGAAAAAGAATAAGAAGTGCTACTTAATCAGAGGCAGATATAGGGGATCATTTCAGGAAGCTTCTGCATATATTGCATAAATTTATTGGATTTTTCTGTCAATTGTTTATTAAGACTGAGAGAATAGAGGGAAGGACAGCTAAATTCAAGACAGTGTGACTGTGATCTAGATTATGAACAGTAGGACAATGCCAAAGGGGGAAATTTGGGATAAGAAGTTGAGAGCCTCTGAGTAATCACAGGGGTAGGGGACAGCAACCCACGTCTGCTTGACAAATCTCTGCAAGCAGAAAAGGAACACTTAGAATAAAATGCCATAGGGCTGGCCAAATACCTTAGAGGATTAAAGCCTCCACAAACAGGTGCAAGGGTCTGGGGTTCAAGTCCTTTTACTGCCGTGCTGGCCCTGCCCCAGGAGCTCACTGAGCCTGCAGTTGAGATTAGCATGATGGTGTGGGCCTGTAATCCCAGCTCTTGGGAGGCTGTAAACAGGCAGAGTCTGATCATCGTGGACTCACCATGAGTCCCATCTAGTAGTGATACCCTGAACACCCTGTAGACCCTTCCAAAAATTAAAAAACAATAAAAGGACATATTCCTTTTCTGAATTTAATCCCAAGAAACTGTTCTTTGAGAAGCTTGAGGGTAGCTTTGTAGACAGAATAACTTGCTTTAAGATTTTGGGCTGTGTCCCAAGTCACTCATCTGTGGCATAACATAGTCAAAATGTCACTTTATTAAGAACCAGAGACTGTCTTTTGGTCTCAGCTGTACTCTAGTTTAATTTGAACATTACAGGAAGTATTTTAATGTATTTGCCTTAACGTTTTGTTTTTTTTTTTTCTTTTTTGAAAAGAAAGATACTGGAGTAAATATTCTGTAAGTCCCCTTCAAATTACTTGTCTGAAAAGTTAGGAGGTCAATTACTATCTGATTATATTTCTCAAATAACTTGCCTAGAAAAGAATTACATTAAGAAAATGTTTTTATATAGAATAATCTGAATTTAGAATACTTAACTAAATACATTGCTTTTAGCATTTTGTCATTCCCATTGCTATGCTTTTCTATTTTCATGTTGTGACTACAAAGATTATTTTACATCTAATTATATTGTCCATTCAGCCCCTCCATTACTTGCCTGTGTCTACCCTTCCTTTTCTGCTTTGCTCCTGTACAAGAAAGTCAGAAGGTCAAGATCAGATATTTGTCAATTCAGACCTCGAACTTTCAGGGATTTTAAGCAGTAAGGACATTCCAAGTTGCAGGGGAGTGGCCTAAGGTGCTTCCTATTTATGATGCAGATGGTTTCCTCAGGACACCCTCAGAGGCCCTTTGTTGCTCTCTGGGCTACCTTAAATTCCCCTCTGGAATATTTAGTATCATACCTTTTAACTCCATCGAGCTGTCCCTATGGAAAACTTACATTTTTGGCGCTATTTCACTTTGAGTTTAATAAGAATATTCACTTGAATCAGCTGTTCATGGGTTTTCCATTTCTGTATTCTTGAGTGGCATCGTGACCGCGGCGGTAGCAACATTCTCCCAACTTTCTGAGGAAGCTTAGCAGGCTGGCAAGCTCTTGACCTTCCTCTGCTGGCTTTCAGCCTTGTTACTGCATCATGTGTAAGCAATGAAAGGAATATTCTTTTAATAGGCAGCAGCTATCTACAAGGAGACCAAGAAGAGTTGAGCACAGCAGACCTTTTGTGGAATTCAGGTGATTGTTAAATAGGATGCTTATGAGGTATTACACGAAGCTTATTATCACAGAGATCAGATGACAAATTAATTAGGGGACTTTTTCAGTCATTAGCTGCTTTATTGGCTGTCTGTTGTAGACCAATTCTTGGCAACAGTACTATAAGACACCAACACATCTTGTCTCCCATGTCTTCATGTTTATATAAAATGCTCATATAAAGCCCAAGCAAAGGAAGTGACTTTTTATGAATAGTCAGATTTCAGCGTTCAACTTTTAAAAAATTTTGGATATTATACATGGAATTATTTTTAAAATAAAGGAAAATAAATGTGCCATTTAAACAAAATGCATTCCTTACTTTTCCTAAGAGCAAAGATGAAAATCCTTAAAAGACCCATACTTGCTAATTTATCTCTTTCATGTATACTGTAGAAGTTACCATTAGTAATAGAAAGACAAAGCTTTTGATTTTATTGCTATTTTAAAATTCTCTATATATGATATAACTACTAGTGCCTTACTTGAGTGGGGTCCCCCATTCCTCCTCCCTCAGATGGTCATAAAGAGGTATCTTTTTGAAAAGTAGAATGAGTTAAATATGGTTAGCACTCTGTGTTTACATGGTTAGTATAGGTAGATATAATGGGTTACCAGAGGAAAATATTTTTTAAAATTTACATTTATATTGATCACGTCCAACAATTTCTTCTTGTTATTTTCCTCTAAACAATACAACTATTTACTTGGTATTACTTGTATTAGATATTATAAGTAATCTAGAGATGATTTTAAGAGGATATGTGCAGATTAAGGGCAAAACTATAACTTTCATAGCAAGATCTTAAATATCTGTAGATTTGGTGTCAAATGGGGGTCCTAGAACCAATCTCTTGAGGATACAGATGCATTACTGTTCACCTTTCTTCTATATGGATAGATTGTCCTTTATTGTTTCGAACAGTTGAATTACTGGGCTGGGGAGATAGCTCAAAGTTATAAGTGCCTGCCTGGCCAGTGCGATGACACTCATTCAATCCCCAGAGCCATATGCCATGCCCACCCCAGAATCCTGGGCATGCTGCGCTGACCACAAAAAACAGGCATGATAGTTCATACCTTTAATTCCAGTGCTGGGGAGGCTGAGACAGGAGGATCACTATGAGTTGGAGTTATGTAGCAAGATCTTGTAACAAATAAATAAATGAACAAAAGATTTTTAAATTTTTTTAAAAAAGAAAAACTGAATTAATTCCTAATAGATGGGTATCTCTCTCGTTTTTGAGACACTAAACAGTTTCTGTGCTGTCACTAGTAGGCATCTTCATTCTCCATTATTTTTTTCTCATCTGTTGTCTCTCATCTTTTTCTCTAAGCATCAGCATTTCTGATTTTATCCCCTACTGTTTTTCTTCTTTTGCTGTGTTTCACTAAGGACGTAAAAAATAAGCACTTTCAGAGTAGAAGAATTTTGCCATTGACTTACACCCTCATTTCTTGACTGATAGTAAATCTCTATGTGGTCCTCTATGGTGTGGATATTGTAAAGTGAGAAGGCACTTATTTATTATACCTTATGTTTTTCAATCATCCTGAGCAGTAGGTTTAATTGTCTAAATTCAAGTATTCAAAACTAAGATTAAAGGTCTTAAGAAATGTTCTCCAAATCAGATAGTAAGTGATGATACTTAAAGTGATATGCAAATCTATGTGATTCTAAAGAAAAATCTTTCAAATTTACTGATGTATATATTATCTCTCAATTATATATTAGGTAAACTATTAATGTAAAACACATTAATATATTTTATTATGCATTTTCTGTATACTACTCTTTGAATATGTCATGAGTTTTATTCTATCTAATTCTTATAGTAAATGCCTGCAGCCAATATGAATGTTTGGTTGACGAGTTTACTTGGTTTTCCCATGGTCTTACAAACTGGAATGGCAATGCTTCTGAGCATTGCTCTGAGTCATGTTTCAGAAGATGCTAAATCTTGGACTCATTTTTTAGCATGAATTTTATGTGAAGAACAAATTATGATTGTCTACAACCTTGACTGTTCTCATCAGGATTAAAGGCAACTAAGAACTTCAAATTCATAAATTAGGTGGCTTTTGAGAAAAAAATTATGCTTTAGTTTATTTCAAAAAAAGATTTCTTTGTCCAAAATCTTGGTTTATTTGGTGACTCTGGTGACGTCTGGCTTATTATAGGGTGTAAAAGACAAGACTTTGTAATAGCCAAAGATATTTTAGTACCAAATGTGCACTATCCAATGTAGTCATGTGCCAATTGGTTTTGTCCCTCCAGAAGAATCTGGCCTGATATATCTGTGAGTGTTTAAATAATACTGGTCCACCTCATGTTTTCAGTAGATGCTTATATAAGGAAGTATTTGTCTATATTTCAATAATTCATTTTGAGATATAGTGTATAATTATGTAAATTGCAGCAGTAAATTCTTTGGGGGTGCTAAATCTCATCAATTCTTTTTACATAGTAAGTGCCAAGCAGAGAATTGGAATAGTACATCATAGTCTGAAACTTTCAGAAATCAAACATGCGCTGAATGTTTTAATCTGTGGATTTCTTTGAAAAGCAATTTACTTAACAAATCGACTTAAAAGTTTGAACTGTCACATATACTGCTTCATGCAGAAAATTCTTGATATTGCCCTATGTTTTGCCCAAAATGTTATTTTATTAAAACTTAGCAGCTGAATAGCTTTAAATCTTTTGGTTCACTTTGAGCTTTTGTTAAATTATAGGTAGGTTTAAAACATGCTGCATTTATATTATGTTTACTGTCAGTGCAGAACTAAACAGTGGAAGCCTGCCAAAAGGCTCAAATAGATAGGAGCCACCCACACTGAAAGATGCTGAGGTTTCACAGAAAGGTAAAGTGGCAATATCTCACCAGAAGGACCCAGGGCTCAGCCATTTGGGGCTAACATGCACAGAGCTCAGGCCAGCAATTTTCACTGCTGCCCGGTTCATTTATGGGCAAGCCATTCTCTTGGGGACTGGCACATACTATTGAGTCTCACTGCAGCAGATTTCTCTGCATACATCCACACACATTTGGACTTGAAACTTACCTCTACTCCTTATAATCTCTCTAATTTTGTGTCTACCCTGTGTAAATTGGTAAAAATAGCACTATGTAATTACCACAAAGGTAAGCACTTAGCTCAGTGCTTAACAAACAGAAAATTCTCAATAACTCATACCTATTATTATCCAGAGACAGAATTTCTACTTTATCTAACCCAATGGATTGCAGTGTTATTCTACGATTAAATATCCTTCCATAAGGAGATTTACTCATTTCTAGGTAGTTCATCTCTATTTTTAACTTCAGCTAAAATATTTCTCTGGCCATATTTAAGATTTAAAACAAATTATTGTGCTATGAAGGAATCTCCAAAGTCTAAATACTAATGAGTAAAATGTTTTCAGGTAGTTTGTAGATGCCCATAAGCAATTCAGTTAAGAGTTGCAGATCTGGATGATATCCTTTGCCTGTGACACTCAAGCTGGGGCAGGAAGATAGATACAAGCATACTTGAGGAGATCCTAGCCTCATGGTGATCTTTTTACTCAATAATGTACATACAAAAGTAAAATAGGCCAGTTCTTAAATACTACTGGCTCAGTTAGGAAAATGTTAACTAATGTTATATAGCCAGGCATGAACTTATTGTTTAATGAATATTTATCCTTAGTTCTCTCTTTCTTCTCTCCTTTTCTGGAGAATCCCTTCCTTTAGAGAGGTTGTAGTTTGGGTACCACTAGGATGTCCACGCTCTAGGAATGCAAGCCAGGTCAAGATAAAGTTGGGTCTATAATGATTTCCAACACTTCAATCCTTATTGAATGAATTTGTTTTTTTTTTTCTTTCCTTTTTTTGATATGGTTGTCTAGAGGTTTATCAATTTATGCTTTGAAAGAAGCAACTCTTAAAAAAACAAAAGAAGCAACTCTTTGATTCATTGGATCCTTGTACTGTTTTCTTTGTCTCAGTTGAATTAATTTATAATTGAATCTAATTATTTATTTATTTATTCATTCATTCATTCATTTATTTATTTTGGCACTGGAGATTGAACTCAATACCTTCCACTTACCAGGCCAAGTGCACATTCTACTGAGATATCTCCCTAGCCCTTCTAATCTAATCTTTATAATTTCTGCCTTTTGGGGGGTTGGCTTGCTCTTGTTTTTCTAGGAGCTTCACATGTAGCATAAGGTTGTTTATTTGTGTTTGTTGCATTTTTCTAACATTACATTTTCACAGTATAAATTTGCTTCTTAAGTCAACTTTCAGTTCATCCTAGTTTCTGATAAGTTGTGTATGCATTTTTCATTTGATTGTAAATATTTTTTAAATTTCATCTATGATCCTTTGTTTAAGAAGTTGTTATTTAATTTACATGTGTTTATGGTGTTTGCGTGGTTTTTTTATCAATGATTTCCAGTATCATTGCACACCGGTCAGATAGTATCCATGGGATAATTTCAATTCCTTTAAATTTCTTTAAGCATGCTCTGTGTCCTAGTCTATGGTCTATTTTGGAGAATGTCCCACGTGTAGCTAAGAAGAATGAGGATTTTGTTGTTGGTGCATGAAACACTGTGTAAATGTCTATCAAGTCCATTTCTTTAAAATTTTTGTTTAGTTCTGTTATTTCTTTACTGACGGGGCTCCATATATATATTGGGTGCATATATATTTATAATTGTGATCTCTTCCTCTTGCAGTTTTCCCTTAACAAGTACTTATTAACCTTATTTATCTCTTTGAATGATTTCTGGTTTGAAGTAGATATTTTTAGCAATCAGAATAGCTACCCTTACTTTTTTCTGGTTTCCTGTGGCATGGAGACTTGTTTTATATACTTTTACTTTCAATCTGTGTATGTCCTTTTGAGTTAAATGTGTTTCATGTAAGTAGTATATGGTTGGATTTTGTTTCTTAATCCACTCTGCTAGTCTGTTTAAATGGTGAATTGATGCCAGTTATAACTGATATATATTGGCTTATCTTTGTCATGTTATTTTCCTGTTATAGGTTCCATACTTTCTCCCTCTTTTTAATTACTTGCTCTGTTTGGTGTTTCCTTTGTGTTGTTCTTGAAGCTGTGGTTGTTTCTGTCTTTTTGAAAAATATCTGTGCTTGCTCTTTGTAGCGCTGATTTGCTGGTCATGAATTTTTTTCAATTGTTCATTTAATGGAAGGATCTTATCTTGCCATTGAAATTGGTAGATAATTCTGAGGGATACATCAATCTGTGCTGGAAGTTATTTTATACCTTGACCCTTTCAATTCCAATCATTCAAATTTTGTTCCTCCCACAAATGTGTATTTTCTGCCATTCTTACATTACTTTCTTCTTAAAGAGAAGAGAATTTCTGTGCCAAAAACTCAACTTCCTAGCCCAGATTAAATAAGATTGTCATATGCCCTAGACCACCTATTTTTCTGAGAAATTACTGAATTGTATCCAACATTATGAAACTAAATCACAAAACTACTAAATCAGCAGGTTATTATTTGCCTGAAATCTACTTCGTATTAGCCTTGTACAATCTTCACTACAATTTTCTTCTTTTAATCATGAGACCATACTTTCATTATTGTAAATTAAGGAATAAGCTTTTGGGCTGGCCAGAGAGCTCAGTGAACTTAAACTTCTGCTTAGGTGGACACAGTGGCCAGGGGTTTGATCTCTGGCCTACTCTGCTGGCCCCACCTCCGGGGCACCCTGAAAAGGTGTGTGGTGCCCATTGACACTGGGCGTGGTAACTCCTGCCTACAATCCTAGCACCTGATATGCTGAAAAATAGGAAGAATCATTACAAGTCTGATCTATGTAGTGAGACCCTCTAGACCTTATATTAAATAAATAAAAAAAGAAATAAGCTTTTATAAGAGTCATTGCATACATTGTGTTTATCAATGAAAAATTATTTATTGTCATGCATTTAGAGTCTATATTGCAACTATTTTTGAGTGATTATTATTTGTTGAAATGTAGTGTATTATCAGGGAAAAATAATCCATAGTTTTCTGAAGAAGTAATTAAAATTATATTTCCTTTTCCAGTTACAAATGCAAATAAGGCCAGGTTTTCTGTAATCATTTGATTAAAGTAGTGTATTAAATCAGGCTGAATATAGAAGCTGACACAACATCCAGA
>PVKA01003843.1:41415-68351 GCA_004027165.1 Ctenomys sociabilis
TTTTTTTTTTTTTTTTTTTTTTTTTTTTTTTTTTTTTTTTTTTTTTTTTTTTTTTTTTTTTTTTTTTTTTTTTTTTTTTTTTTTTTTTTTTTTTTTTTTTTTTTTTTTTTTTTTTTTTTTTTTTTTAATGAGTTTGTTATTTTTCTACTGAGTTAATTTTAAAATGTTTCTTCATTGCTCAGTTTTATTGTGTCATGTGGTAGATGTCAAGAAATATAACCCACTTGACTAAGAGCTCTTTGGAGTCATCAATAATTTTTAAGGGTAAAGCATATTTTAATATCACAGTATTTGAGAACACAAATATTGAGAATGCCATGGCTGTACATTAGAACCAACTGGAGCCTTTACAAAAATCATGTGCCTGAGGCTCACCCTCACATATTCCAATTAATTGGCATGGGTTGAATCCTGTATGAGAAGGATCCTAAAGCCTATTCCAGGGAATCCATTTGATAGCCAAGATTAACAGCAACTTTCATGGTTATGGGACCAGCAATCATTTGAGGCATAAATAGTACAAGCTTACTAGAATATCTTTATTTGTACCATTGAGTCCAGATCCTATCAATGCATGATAGCCTATTACTACACTTAGAAAATTCATGTTTCCTATTGCTTCTTGGAAGGTATATGTTCAAAATTTTTTTATCTTTTTAGTGTCCTATGAGGTATAGTGTTTTTACATATCTTTGTGTTTCCTTTTTGTATACACTTTCTTTGTTCATTTATGTATGCATTTATTCAATAAATACTTTGGAATGAGCTCTTTATTTGGTCTGGACATTACTGCTTATAGATAAGTGAAAAGGAAATTATAACGACTGAAAATTATCCTGATTATGTTAAGATGTTTTAACAGGAATGGTTTTGAATTTTTTTGAAAAGGTCAGAAACATTTCCTTGGAATAATAATTAAGTTCAGCGTGCTAGAAAAAAATGACCAAGTTCTGTACATTGGCTGACAAAGGCTTCAGTTATAGGTATAATTTATCTTGGATGGTTTTTCTCCACATACTTAATGGCTAACAATCAGCATTCTAATAACTATGTTTCTGTTTTTCATGCAATGATTGCTTTGGGCACACTAGGTTATGTATACTCAAAACATTTGATATTGGGTGTTACTTTGATATTAAGCTACCAACCGAAGATAGAATAACAACATTCCTACAAACACTTGACTGTATCTCAGAGCTAGTAAATAGAGTTCCATGACTCAGTCATTTGTGCTGACTTGTACTGGCCACCAAGTGTCACTCTCACTCCTTTTTACTACTAAAAATTAATTTTATAGGAAAGGGGATACTTAGTCTCTATCTACTTCTGATTTCTACCTTCTGGTTTAAATTGTAACTGCATCTTAACCAGTTTTCTTACTTACCATCACTTGGCAACTTAGTGTTGGTAGTTTGAGTTCAGCCGTTTGGGTCAAGACACGAAAAGGAAAGATCTATAGTATGCTGATATGATAGATGTAACCCATTGTGCCCCAGTCACCTTGGCAAGCCAAGCTGCCTGACTCATTTATCATGGAGAAATTACTCTGACAACTGTCTATGCAGGTGACAATTCAGAGCTGATCACTTAGGTGTTGCTGTTGATAGCAATGACTTGGTGGTTATTTATAGCACCAGAACTACATAATTCCAAAGGGGTAAGAATGATTTTGAACTCAATTTTCTTATCTGTGTAAGCCACTGCACAGAAGCAAAATATAGAACAAAATGGATTGTAGTAGGTAAACATACTTTTCCAAGAATCCCAGTGACAAGACCCCACAATGGGCAGCATTTTAGTTTATTCTTTCATGTTTAGCTTATAGATTTTATTTGAGATCAAGAAAGAGGAGTCAATTAAACTGGATGTAAATAAAGAATTGATGTCAAAGAAAAAAATGTTCCTTTGACTTTATAGATGGGAATAATCTTTAGCTGCAAATTTTTAACACAAAAAGAGGTATTTTCAGCTTCTAGCCAGAAGTGCTTCACATAGCAATTTCTCACATTTATTTTGTGACATTCTGAAATTCATGAAGCAGAATTCAAAGCTCCAATATTGTCTCCAACCTAGCTTAATATGATCCAGAGGTAAAAGTGAGAGATTAAATTCTGTGCTTACTTCAAATTCTGGCCCCTGAAAAACTTATTTATACTGTGGCAAACTGTGATGAATAACTTGGATGAGAATGAAAAACTGTATTTATTGGCACCCCTTCCTTAAACCTGAACAGGTAGTAATTATTATTATATGTTCAAGTTTTTACACTGTCACACTGTATCACGAAGTGACATTGAACTTTTGATACTGATTACTCTAGAATTTAGCTTGTGGTTC
This sequence comes from Ctenomys sociabilis, assembly GCA_004027165.1. Lineage (NCBI taxonomy): Eukaryota > Metazoa > Chordata > Mammalia > Rodentia > Ctenomyidae > Ctenomys > Ctenomys sociabilis. The sequence goes on from PVKA01003843.1 coordinate 43,753, forward strand.
TGATAAATCTTAACTATACTACCTTGAGTAAATAACTTAAACCACTCTAACCATAAATGTTTATAGTATTAAAATGAAGACTAATGAGACTAATTTTCTAGGATTCTCATTTTAAATAATATAGACAGAATGTTGAGTACATGAAAGATGATCAAAATAAAGTGTAAAGAAGTAACTGAAGAAAGCTTGTGATTTTAAAACTAATACTAAAAGTGTACATAATAAGTACTCAAAAAATTTAAGCAACTAGATGATGAAAATGTTGTTTAACTATTCTTCCAATATTGTTAGGATCCTTTCCACCAACTAATTCTTTTTTTAAATGTAAACTGTCCTGTATGTGCCTTATTCAATCTGTGAAATGAAGGAACGTAGCTACTTAGAAACAATAATTGTGAGTTTGGTATATCAGTTCCATTGCTGCTGCAATGAATTGCCATATATTTAATGACTTAAAACAGCACAAATCTGTGGAAATCACAAGTGGATTTAAAATAGGTTGTTCTAAGAACCAATTTCTCAATCTAGCATTCTGGGATAGAGTAGCTCATATTTTCAAAGAGTTCAATGTAATTGCTTTAAAACGGCAGGTGGAGGAAGAGAACTTGTCACTTATGACATGTACGGGGGAATCATGGCTACTCTGGTTATCACCTGGATAGTGACATTCAGTGGGAAGTGAAAACTAGTCATACTAACAGTGATGGTGAACCTTGTAAAGCTTTCAATGATACAAACAGCCCATTGTGACACACATGTCATAGGGTCGCCATTACTGCACTGTAGAAACACAATGAGTATAAAGATTATGAAGTAATGTAAGTGTCAACCATTTTCATATGAACCCAGAAAGCATACACAGGAATTAATGAAATTAAATTCCAAAACCCTGTGCAATAAGGAATACAACTGGAAACAAGGAACGGTTTGGGTAAATATGACTCAGGACAACTCTTAGGTCTGTCAGGATTAAAGACTAAAAGCCTTCACTGTGTCTCTTACATTGAAATAGTGACTGTGATGGAGGATAATTGGAATACTGAAAGACAAGAGAGGGACATCTGGGCTGAGGTGAACTAGTCCAAACTGTCTTGAAAGTCCCCCAAGTTCTTTTTGCCTAAGGAAGCAGTTCCATTTTCCTGAGTAAACTATGTTTTCCATAAGAAACATAGTTTTCCTTTCAATAACTACTTTTGGCATTGGCCTCCAAAACTGGATCCTTTCCTACTACCTCTTACTGCCTACAGGGTAGTTATAACATTTATTTGACCATAGGAAGGTCACCAACTCAACTTGAGTAAGAATTGCCCAACTAAATTGAATCAGCATAGTTCTGAGTATGACTGAGAGGAATTACTAAAGACAGAAGACCTAGGCTAGGTCAACTTGTTCCTTGAATTGTCAAAAGGGGAAAACAAGAAGAAAGGCTCGAGTGTGTTTCTTCAGAGGAGCCCCATACTTCATCTTCACCTTGGATGTTGTCTTCAGGCTTCCAGCACAGACTTTTCACCCTCTAGCATATGCCCTTTGGGCTCCTGGTATGAGACTCACAAGGGATGCTTAATCAAGTGCTAAGCCTTCAACAGAACCCTTCAGGTCTCCAAGACACAAACAGACCATTTTCAGTCTTCCTCACCTGGCCCTTTCTAATTCTGTGAGAGGACATTGCAATCCTATGTTTTAAACTCACATATTCATATTTCACATTAACTCTCTCTAGTAAGCACTGGCTGATACAATCTGCCTTAAATTATTTTGCTTTTTTGAAGCTTCCCCCTCAATTTGTGCAATTTTTGATGATATAATTTTTCACTTTTAAAGAAAAATTGCTTAGAAAATACTAGCGAAGAGAAAAGTTACAAGTATAGCACTTAAGTGAAGAAATATTTAGCACAACTATATGATTTTAATTATGGACTGTGATACACAGAAATTTTAATTTTGTTAAGTGCAATGTTGTCATCACAGAGTAAAAAATATTTTTAAGTTTTAAAATCTCATAAGGATATTTAGAGATACAATATTAAATTGTCATTAATTTACTTTAAATATTTGAGCATAAACAGGTAGTGAGTTTAGAAACTACATATTGTACACTGGGAGAATAGATAATTTTAGGGCAAGACCTTTTCTTCTTTTTCCAATGTCTATTCTGTATTTTAAAAATTGTTCCTGGCTGGATAGTGGGTCCTGTAGACTGAATGAATGACTATGGGTCACCATGTGAGTATATGACCTCAACTGCCAAACACAAGCTGGTGTTAGCTAATCCACTGAGCTGTAAAATTGGACATGTACTGCAACATCCCATTCGGAAGTAAAAACTGAATAAAGAGTGCAGGTTTGAGTAGTCCACAAAGTAATGCTAACTGTATAATTAGGTGGCTCAAATTCCCAAGGCACCTGCTTCTGATTCTCCCTTACTTCACCCTCAAGACACATCTAAGTCATCATGACTAGCTCCTCCTGGCCAGTTAAAGGCAGAGAGAAAAGCATAAGCCTGATTGGAGATTTCTTTTCCAAAGTCAAGTAAAAAAGCAAACTCATTTTCTAGGTATAAGGCCCCTTTTCAGACATCTAGACCTTACCTAATATACAATGTGGCCATAGCTGCAAGATAGAAACTATGTATGCCAAGAAAAACACAGTCTTCATACGTAGGTGTATCTGGATACCCCGTGCTGCATCCCTGAACTTCTAAAGAAGGAGCTGATGCTGAGCTCCATTGTGTGCCATTCATCAAGAGCCAATATGGTTACCTGGTCAACGATTAAGTAAATTTTACTACTCCTATAATGTAGAGTGTTCAAGTTTGTCCCTATATGGAAGCATGTATTTCACAAGGACTTGCCATCTTTGCCTATGGTGTTTTCTTTCTTTCTTTCTTTCTTTCTTTCTTTCTTTCTTTCTTTCTTTCTTTCTTTCTTTCTTTCTTTCTTTCTTTCTCTCTCTCTCTCTCTCTCTCTTTCTCTCTTCTTCTTCTTGCTTTTACAGTTTTTCTTTTGTGAGCTAACAAAATGCTCTATTTATTCATAGCCAAATTCTTGCTTAGGCTATTTGTCCTGCCATAACAAAATATCTGAGATTGGCTAATTTATACATAACAGAAAATTATTTCTCACAATTTTAGATACTGTGAAGTCCAAGATCAAGGTGAAGCTTACTTGTCTGATGAGGGCTGTATTCAGTTCATGAGATAGTGCTTAAGCACTATATTGTCTCATGGTAGAATAGTAAAAAGGGGTAGAAAAGAGAGCTGCAAGGTGAAGCCCCTTTTATTAGATGTTAATCCAATTTGTTATGGTGAAATCTTTATGACTTAATGACTTCCTGAAACCCTTCTTGTTGTTCATGCTTTGGGAATTAAGTTTCACCCTGAGTGTCAAAGAAAACTCAAAATTTCAAGCCATAGCATTCCCTATCAGTTTTTTATGAACAGAATATATTTATTGGGATAAAGAAAGCACCTGTCCAAGAGAGGGACAGAAGTGGGACCCTGAGAGTGTAGTCGCCAGGAAGCTGTCTCTTATGGAAACTTTTATAGAGCAACATCAATTGGTCAAGCAGGTCTAAAGTGGTTGAGAACATGGGAAGTTGCTTATGTGGGCATGAGGTGGGACAAAACTATGGTCAATAAGTGAGATTACAAGCACCAATGCTCAGGTAAAATTGATTAAATCCAGTACCAAATGGGGAAGCCAGTCATGAGCAAGTGGACATGGCATGGCCTTATTACCTATAAAAATTCACCTACTAAATTGGTACAATGTTTGGCAAAGTTTCAGTCATGGTTCTCAGTGGGGTAAAAGGACTGAAGAACCAGGAAGTGAGGTGTTACCTTGCTTTAAGCTAACAACTGCTTTTTCCATGATCAAAATTCATTGATCCAAGAATTAAGAGTGGAAGTGAAAGTAGTTCTACTCACTATTACCGTCAATAATTCACTTGGAAATTTTTGCTTGCAATACTCACACATCCTAGTGTCCAGAGGATGAATGCTTCTACAAGGAAACATAGTTCTTGTTCTCATTAACTGAGAATAGAGACCTCCCATGATCATTTAGAATTTCTCATGGTGATAAGTCTATAGGCCTACAGTTGACTCATTACATGTATTGGGATAACCCATAGGAACTTCCAGAGAGAAGCTGTATTTCTTCTATAGAGCAGGGGAAGAAAGGACTGTTTTGGGACCTGAAAAGAATGGGGTACATTTTCATATTCGTTGGCCTAGTGATATAGGTCAATAGAAAACATACCAACAAGATATAACCATTAAATATATTCAGAAAATAGGAATGAAGTTTTAAGTCACTTTTCCTTATACAGAAACTACATCCAGCTAAGATGACCACAGATGTTCAAGTAAACATGGAATGGGTGATAGAAAAAGACAGCCATAATTCCAAACTTGGGTATTGGCACTAACTGAATATAGACTGTAATTAATGATTATTTTTCTTTCTTACACTCTCTTATCTAAGAAAAGTGAAAATGCTAATATAGCACATTTGGGGTGGGATTATCAATAAATTACCTTTACTTTGGGAGCTGAAGAGAATGGGTATGCTTTGTATTGGGGACATAAACTTTAAACCCAACTAGAAAACTGTACGAGCTAAAAGAGGAGTGGGATATACTTGGTTACATACTTGTGATTTGCTATTTCAGATCTTTCTCTATTCCTCTGTGTGACAGAATAATCTGAACAAATCTTCTTAATCTCTAATGTTAATAGAGCTCTAGTTGGAGACTGGAGGGAGAGATCAAAGGAAAGTTCATAATATTTATTCTACAGGCTTTCCCCCCAACCCACCCCTTGCAAGAAGAAGCCACTGACTAGCTACTGGTAGTTCTCCTACTTACTCTTCTCAACAGTCATTATAGTTGACTAACTCTTTTAGAATGTTGATAATCTTCTTTTACTAAGATAAACTTAGGAACCAGAGCATTGTTACAGACACTGTGGTACTCCAGAGAATTTATATATGTTTGTTTTTTACACTTTGCCTTTGAATGATAAGTGACTCTTTTAATCAAATCTCTTCAAATTATCTCAATTTGGTATCATCAGTTTCCTGTTGACACCCTGACTGATACAATGGGTAATCCTATAGCATGTTTTTATATTGATAAAACATGCTTTACCCTATTGGTAAATATTTATCCATTTTAGAGGGAAAACTTGATGATGCAGAAGAGAAAAAATAAAAGAGGAAAAAGTATCATATGGATGGGAGAAGATAGAGTGATATCAAATTTGGCTTTGGATAAGAACTAGGCAAACCTATCCATTTGTTACAGGAAGAAATGCAGAATATATGGATGGAAATGTAGGTAGGCTGGTGGATTTGTTGGTAAGCAAAGTATGGAAGCTGTCATTTGGTTTTATTTTCTCAGCGCATGAAAATATTTTAAGTTTATTTGGCAAAGAATTACACACAATGTATCTCCAAATGCAAAGAAAACATATGACTTGAACATCATTAAAATTAAAGTAACTTGTTTGCTATAGTTTGAATATGTTCTTTTCAAACTTCAAGGGCTGTCAACGTGATTGTGTTATGAGGTGGGACCTTGAGAGCTGCTTAGTCATGAGCGGTCTGTCTCTCAGAAAGGAATTAAGGCCTTTAAAGACACATTTCAGAGTTCATCTCTTGCCCTCTATCTGGAGCTAGGAAAACATATCTTTCTTTCTCTCTGCTAGAAATATCCTGGAAGTAGAAAGTAGCCCTCACCAGATACCAAACATATAAGCAGCTTGTTATCTCTCTCTCTGTCTGTCTCTGTTTTCATCTTTTTGACACAGGGTTTCACTATGTAGTTCAGGCTGACATAGAGTTCACTTTGTAACCCAGGATAGTCTCAAATTTATAATGATCTTCCTGTCTCAGCCTTCTGACTGCTGGTATTACAGGTGTGTACCACCATGCCCAGATTCATTCATTCATTCATTCATTCATTCATTCATTCATTCATTCATTTATTTATTTATTTATTTATTTATTTATTTATTTATTTATTTATTTATTTATTTATTTTTGGTACTGGGGGGCATCAAACTCAGGATCTTGTGCTTACCAGGTAAGCATTTAACCACTGAGCTATGTCCCTGGCCCAAGAACATTGAGCTTAGACTTTCTTTTTACCAGAACTGTGAGAAAATATATTTGTTTTAATAAATTAGCTAGTCTCATCTCTCCTGCTGTAGAGCACAAATGGACTAAGATGGTGTTCATTGAAAGACAGTAATACAGGAGAAAAAGAAGAGTATATATTGGGAAATGAGACTATATGTAATGTTTATACAGCACAGATAAACATTAGAAATTAATGTCTGTGAGATGTGAGAAGTTATAAACTAACAAGGAAACAAAAATACTTTTGTTTCTTTTGGCAGAATCAGGGATTGAACTCAGGCCCATGTGCTTGCCAGGCAAGCACATATTCTACTGAGCTATCTCATGGGCCACAGTAAATAAAAATTTAAAAATGAGCAGAATACTTATACTGAGACCTGACAAAATATATTCAAATGTTTTAAAATGTATGAGAAAGTGTTCAGTATTATTATCAGTCAGACCAAAAAAAAAAAAAAAAAAAAAAAAAAAAAATGAAGCCACAATAAAAATATCATCCCCATAATAATAACTGAAACTCAAAAGACTGACCTTAAAATCATTGCTTGACAATTGGACTTAAAAGGGTGGAGTTCAGTAAGTTGAGTATAGTAGAAAGATAGAAGTGAGGGAGTTGAAGATGTGTGCTAAGAGGTGATGGCAATCTGAGTTAGCAAAGTGAGAAGTGAGCATATATGGAAGGTGGTGAAGAGATCAACACTGAGAATTCAGGTCCTCAAAGACTTCTCTGAATGTTAACTCATTGTCTATATATAGTACTAAAGAATTCATGCATTGATCTTGCTCCTGCGAATTGCACCACAAGGAGACAGAGACCTTAGATCCATAGATTTTGGACATAGCCACAAGATACTTTCTTGTCCTTTTAGTATACTTTTGCTCCTATTGAGCAGACACACGACTTTATGATGTCAAGTCAGTGGTGGGACAAAGGTGTATTAATCTTTTTTGTACAACGGCACATATATATATATATATGTATATGTATGTGTGTGTGTGTGTGTGTGTGTGTGATTACTTTCTCTGGGGGAAAGCAGCTGTGCAGCTCCTTCTTTTCTTCATGAAGGTGTGACAAACTGATGAGAGGTGACTTCTAAAATGGCAAAATGGTCTTCACTACTCATTTCATATAAACATAAACATTCACCAGCCATGAAGAAGTGAGTGAAAAATGTATATAATAAAGAGCAAGCTACTTTCATCATTGTTCTGAAGAGAGCCCCACAGGTGTTAGACAACCTGCCAGGCTAACATATTGGCTTTTAAATTATTTTACCCATTCAGCCAAGAAAATGGTTTTATGTGATTTTTTTCCCTTCCCTGGATACAATAAAGAATGAAAGATCGCCAACCCAGCTTATGAATACATAATGAATACTGACTAAAGAGATGAGTCTGGTAGCAACCAAAAGAGTAAATCAACTATAAGCAATCCTGTCGTTGATTCTCTGCTCAGTAAGCTGCCTTTGCTGTGAATATGGATGGATGGATGGACCATGAAGACACACTCGGGAGAAACTTTGTTCCTGGTGACATATGGGACAGGTACAGTTACTTGAAGAGGGAAGGATCCCCATAATTATTCTGTTTTTTTCTCCAATTATTTTGTTCTCTCCCTCTAAAATGCTGTCAGTAATGTAGCTGAGGTCTATTTCATGCAAAAATACTATTCTCATGCTATTATTTCCTTCTTCTGGATATTTCATGATATTCTTCATTTGATTATAATCTATTATGATGTAGAATCTGTCTATGGTCAGTATTCTACTTGTAAGTTTCAATTTTTTTACCATTTGATTGCCCCGGAGAGGCAGGGTATTGTCTAAACATTTCCTCCTTTATGTATTTCACAGTGTTGTGTTCATGCAATGTCAGTTTAATAGATGGGTGGAAAGATGATGAATGAAATGGATGCGTGTTTGAGTGAATCTGAGATTGGCTGCGTACCTGTTTGGTGAAAGGTTATCTAAGGAGGACAAACATTGGTATCAGATATTTCAGACTACATTTTTGAGTATTTATATGTGGTACTATACTAATCAGTTCCCTCTGAACTGATGTTGTAAATCTATATGATAAGAGCTAGAAGCTGAGAATGATGATATTCACAAGCATCTGATATTTTAATATTAAAATCAATGCAGCTATATATGCCTCTAAACACATGGGTCTTTGGCTTTTCCAAATACTTTGATGCTTTGCAATTAAAATTATCAGTTCAGTCTAAATCTCATAGCATAAAATTAAAGTTCCTGTTCCCCAAATCAGTTACTCTCAGAAACTTCAAATTATCTTATATACTTCAGGAAAAAATTAAATCAAGATCTGCCATATATTTCATAATATACTATTGTTGTATGGTATGAAAGAAATATTTCCTCATGAATAATTTTATTTTATTTTTTTAATGCTGACAATGTTTATTTAGAATTAACAGTCACATAATCAAATCTCTTTGAATGTAATCCTCAAAGACATATCTAATTTATAATTTGACTCTCCAGAAATGTTTCATTATAATATAGCCTAATGTCTCATTGGAACATCTAAACTATCAATAAAGAGCATAACAGGCAGACAGTCTCTATTTAATCATGCAAAAATAATTGCTTTATTTATTTTAATTAATTTTTTATTTTATTGAAGTACAAATATCAATCAGACAGTTTTAAGACACCTTAACAAGACAGATTTGATAAATTAATACATTGCAAACTGTTTTCATAATGTTTTGGTATCATAGAAGGTGCATACATGATATTATACTTACAGACATTATTATACCGTATGTCTCTTATCATTAAATAGAGTGTAGCTGTTTGTGTATCTTATTTTTTATACCTGAATTACATCAAAGATTAAATAATTATTTTCCTAGTGGATGACCATAGTACTAGAAGCCGACATAATATCCTGTCCAACCACCATTAGTGCAAATCTTGCCTCTCATATGATTATGTAGAAGCACAGTGTTATCTATCCCAACTGTACTGTGTACACACACACATCATGATTTTTTCTTTCTATACCCCTTCCTTTGTCTACACCTGTCAAAGGCGGGCACTCCATTGTCATTCAACTAACTCATGAATAATTTTAAACATTTGAAAACCTTAAATAAGAGAATAGTTGTGACCTGTAACACCAATGCTAAAAATTAATTTCTGTAATGATCCTCACCATAAGACAAGGAAAGAAAAAAACATACAAGTGGGACTGCATCAAATTAAAAAGTTTTTGCATCAAATGAAAGATGAAACATGAGTGTGAGATGAGATGTGCTAAAAAAGGAACCCTTGCAAATTGTGAATGGAAATGTAAATTACTACAACTATCATGGGAAACTATATGGAGGCTCCTTAAAAATTAAAAATAGATTTACTATGTGAACCAGCATTCTCCCTTTGGTGTACATCCCAAGGAAATGAAATCAGTGTGCTGGCGAGACATCCGCACTCTCCTATTCACTGCAGTGCTGTTCACAAGAGCTAAATATGGGCTCAAATAAAGTCTCTATGGATGGATGGATGAATGATGAAAATGTGCACTTGTGCATTCATGAGCACACACTCATACACAAATTGAATATGCTTCTGCCTTTAAAATGAAGGAAATCCTGTCATGTGCAATAACTCTGATAAGTGAAGAAGTTGGTAACCAATACAGAAAGGCATGATTTCACTTCCAGGTGAAATCTAGAAAAGACAGTACTTGGATGTGGTAGAGGCAGAGGACAGAATGCTGTTGATGATCAAAGGTAGGGAGTGGGAGGATGTGCAAAGTAAGGAGGCTAAGAAGATATTGTTCACAGTGTCCAGGGTTTCAGTTAGGATGGGTAATTTCTAGAGAGAGACTATACATACTGCTGCATTATTATAGTAAATAATAATTAATAATAATAATGGTAAATAGCCTATGTTCAACATTGCCAATCCTCGGGGAAATTAAAAATAAAAACCCACAATGACATGCCAATAGGTACCTGTGTGGGTGAATAAAATTAAACATAACCAAGTGAGTCCAGAAGTGGAGCCAGTGAAACATTCACACACTTTGGGCTAAAGTGTATAGTCACTCTGGAAGAGTTTGACAAAATGTGATGAAATGACAGGTGGGCACTGGGAGGCTGTGAGAATACAGAATTTGGACCATCAGAAAATAAGCCATTAGGGCTGGTGATATAGCTCAGCGGACTAAGTGCAGGGGCCTGGGTTCAATCCCTGACACCACATGATGCACTCCCCCCTGCCCCCGGGTGAGCTGAGCGGGTGATGGAGTCCAGGTGTGGTAGTGCATGCCTATAATCTCGGCACTAGGGAGGCAGAAATCAGGAGGATCACTAGGAGTCTGAGCTGTGTAGTGAGACCCTGCACACACAAAAAGAAAGAAAGGAAGGAAGAAAGAAAGAAAGAAAGAAAGAAAGAAAGAAAGAAAGAAAGAAAGAAAGAAAGAAAGAAAGAAAAGCCATTACTTCTTTTTATATGTGAACTAAATTTCATCAACTTCCTAGGATATATTTTTGACTTGGTTAACCATCCATATCTTGGTAAAGAATAGACTCTTGGCTCAACCAATTTTCTTGCTAATTATGTAGTAACATACACTTTTAATCTAGAGATCTCAGTACAGATTTTTGCCACTTTATTTAAGCCATCTATGTAATGCTCCAACAATAAATTCATTAAATGTACTGATTTATGATTACTTTTGTCTCCTATCTATTACGGACTTTTCAACTTCTTTGGAGCAGTTTTTCAGGACAATTGGACTCTGTGTTCCTGGGCCATGGCTGGTCGCTCATATTAAGATTCAAGCAGTAGGATAGAAGGGTGCTATTTGCCTACAAAAAATATCTGATAACTTAGAAAATTTCATAGGCAACAAAAGAACCTTGGAGACGATGACATAAAATCATTGAGAGTAAAGAATTTTGAGGTAAGAATTCAATTTTTAGTTGATATACATCATTAATTGATAAAGACAATACGGCATGCACAATTCTAGGGATAAATCTACAACATTTACCACTTAGCTCTTATTATCAGAGATGGAGGTTGTCAGATTGGGTTAAGAACATCTGTAAGAAGTATAAGTGAAAAAGAAAAGATAAAATAGTAAAAAATAAAATGACAAGCAAAAATATATAAGACAGCCTAAAGCAAAATTGGAACATATAGGATAAATGGCCCTTCAAAAGCAAAAAGAATTCAATGAGACAAAGGGGGATATTGCTTAGAGGTAACATTTAGAACCATCCAAAAAGATAAAACAAACACAAACCTTTATCGTTATATCACACTAATAGAAATGTCTCCAAATTTTGAACTTTAAATTATATGTAGTTAAAATAATGTAGTTGTTTAAACATACATATATAGTAAGTTTTAGATTCAGATACTCATAATAAATTCTGTTATTAGCTAAGTTTTTCCATAACTTTAGATATTCATTTATAAATGTTAAAGATATTTTCATCCATCTTTACTGTAAATCCCAGTGTTCTTTATTTCTTTAATTACAGCTCTGGAAAAAAGGAAAATCAGAATAATTTTTTTATAAAACCCAGAAAAATCACAGTAAATGTTTTTAAACTTTAATGTAAATTATTGTATTTGAGAAAACATAGATTCAAAATTAGATTGGTTTGCTATGATGATATAGCACAATGGATCTATGGATAACTCCGACATATAAATTCAATTATCAAAATGCATAACGACGAACAAGTGAATAAAATGTAACCTTGTCCAATCAAACTCCTAAGTATAAAATAAATATGTACCATTTTGCTGTTTTAATAAATTTCAAAGTTATACATTTTAGATCAAACAATTAAATTATAAATTAATAACATTTCATGTGTTAGTGTAGCATATGCTCATCTTACCACAACCAGAATACTTTTTTTGGAATCAATGCCCACATTCTAGAAAGCATAATTTTGAGTTAGAATTTGACTTTTGCCATGTAATTTGCTTTGGGCTGCATGTTACACCCTGTTAGCTGTTTCTTTTGATAAGGATTGTCTTAGTTATTTTTTCACAGTTTGGCACCATACCCAGCACACATCATTTAAAAGAGGAGAGGTTTCTTTTGGTGCACAGTTTCAGTTGTTAGTAGGCTGGCTCCAGGACAGAAACTGCTTGGTGAAAGGTCCTGCTCATTCCATGGCAGCCCAGAATCAGAGTAGAGGGAGAAGCTGTGGACAAGAGCACCTACTTTCAAGTCAAGGCTCCATGAACCCACCTCTTCTGATGAGACTCCAACACCTACCTGCATATTCATCTCAGAAATCCTCAGTAGACTAATTTACTGATGAGATTAGGTTACTGAGTGGCTCTCTTCCCTGATGGAATCGTCTTCCAAACATCTTTCCTCTGAGTACATAAGCCTTTGTGGGGACACTCAAGATCTAAGCCATAATGGGTGGAAAAATCTTTATTTTATTTCACCTTTTATAAACTTTGAGAAGTGTGTGAAATTGACCAAATACCTAAAAGGATAACTATTGGCATTATAAATAATTTCTCTTTTTTAAAGTATGGATTTTTTTTATCTGCATGGTAGTAATAATCTCTATTGTTTACAGGACTACAGGAATATAAAGAGGTTATTCTGTTATGAAATGACATATAGCGCTAATTTAGTATGCTGTGTCATGTAGTAATTCATATTTAAAATAAATAGTGAAATCCTGCCTTATCTCAGGAATTGTATTAGGTATTGTATTACTGTATTGATAAATAAGATTGGGGATCCCTCTGGTGGACTAACTAATGTTCAACTTGGAACATCCAAATGAACAGAGTCAGCACGGTTGTGGGTGTGGAAGATCTACTGAGAATTGTTGCCAGCGGCATAAAAAGAGAACTCAAGGGGAAGATAGTATACTATTGATTCTCTTGGCAAAGCTTGTCACTCAGGTTTTCCTCATATAAAATCAGCTGTTCTCATGAGAGGAGCTCGGGCAGATCTCTCTTGTGACTGAGAGTGGCTTCAGTTCTTCTCGGGGTAGCTTTGATCTTTACTTTGAACATCACTTCCTGACTCCGGTGTAGATCCCTCAGTCTGATGGCACAGATCTTTTATCCTGCTGGTGCAGACTTACTAGCTTCTACCATTGGATTTTGGGCCTTCTCAGTGCACATCCTTATACATGTGTATGAGACATTGACTTGTGGGAAGACTGTGATGATTTAGAGATGTTAGCTGAAAAAGTATGACATAGAATGCCATATACTTTATGGGAGATTCAAATCAGAGCATCAAAGACCAGAAGGCTGGTGGACATCCTTCTGGTAAAGGCCATGCTCCAGAGGTTAATGCCAGAAAGAAAGACTATATGGCTGTTGGACTCCAGATGCTAAGTTTACGGCTTGTGAGAAAGATTGTTGGTATTTTTATGTCCAGAGACTTTGAGACTAAGATTAAAGATGACAGACTAATTAATCTGACGAAGAAATTTCAAGGCAGTGTAATGTTGAAGCAGTGGCATGGCTATTGTTGGGGGCTTTATCCAGATTCATGTTGAGATTAAAGATCCCAGAAGAATTATGTGAAATGTGAGTTTTTCTAGGAAGGAAGTTCAAGTAAAGCTGTACTCTGCAAAGACAGAGCACAGGTCTTGATTATTGAGAAGAAATGTGAGAATAGAAAAGATGGCTTGAGTCTATCATAAGAAGAAGCACCTTTTACAGTCTCATCTTTGCAAAAGTAAAGACTTTTCTTTGGGAAAAATGCTGCAGAAAATCAAGTTCAAGATTTGCTGCAGCCTAGAGATTTGTTCCTCAGATTTGAATTCAAGATGTTCAACAACTATGTGCTCAACCTCTAAAATCAAGAGAGAAAGAAGCATGGTTATTGCTCCTCTGGGATGCAGACAATGTAGTGGTGTTGGTTTAAGGTACATGCAGAATATAAGAGTTGTAGGGTCAGAAAGACTTCTACCCAGATTTCAGATGGCTTCAGAGGGAAGACAATGTGCCTCTGAAAGGGCAGTGTGTGAAGCTGTGAGTGTGAAGCCAAAGATGAGGTGGAAACCTCAGAAATTTACAGAAGCTGAGAATGTGGTTGGTTTGAGGAAAACTGCAAGAGGAACAGAGTGGAGCCAAGAGAGGAGCAATGGAATCAACAAACATAGGAAGTGCCTTGGGGTAGAGCTACTCAAGACATTTGGAGTTCAGATCTTGCCACTTATTGCTTTGGCTGATACATATGGAATTACAGAACATAATGCTGCCCCTGTTGGATTGTATACTTGCTTTGGTCCCATTCCTTTGTTCCTCCTTGTTTGTAACTTTTGGAATGGAAATGTTTATCTTCTGCTATTGAATGTTATAAGCATTTAACTTTCTTTTTATTTGTGCCGGGGCTCACAGCTAAGTGTTTGCATTAAATCTCAGATGAGATTTGGGATATGAACTTTTCAGGAATGCTGCAACTGTTAGAATTTGACAACTCTTAGAGATAGCTAAATGTCTTTTGCATAAAGGGATGTGCATGTGTCTTTGAGAGACCAGAGAAGAATGTTATGATTTGTGTCTAGATGTCCTCCAATGCCTCATGAGGTCATGGAGGGTTAGGCATTTTGGAGGAGCCTGAATCTTGAGTTTGTGGTTGATTTGTGGTCTAATGCTAGGACAAAGGTTGTGAGTGCTACACCTGTTGTAGGGTGGGCAGACTGTATGCAATATAAGGCATTGACAGAGACTTGTCCTTGCTCTCTGTTATTGCTTTTGTAGCCTTCCTCTTTGATCAGCTGTTGCTTCTCCGCCATATACCACCCAGCCTTAGAGCCAGCTGATATTGGACTGAAACCTCTGCAAACCATGAGCTAAATAAGCCTTCCCACCTTCAACTTTGTGCGTCAGAATTTTTGTTTCATCAGTGAGAAAAGTAACTAAGATGGTTCCTATTCCCTTAACTTGTAATCTATAAAGGAAAAAGAAATGACCAAACAAGTATTAACTGTGCACCTGACTCACAGTAGTAACTGTGCATGAAACCATTAGCTATGGTTTGATATTAGTGTATCTAAATAATCACACATTCTACAAAAATCATGGAAATGGGGCTGTACAAGTCAACATAAACAATGTTATAATGTGTCAATAGCAGTAACACAAATGATAGTTCTTAGTGACTTAAAACAAATCACACGGATCACTTATGCTCCAATATAAAATTTTCAGGCAATATGGATTGTTTTGTCACAGTCTGATGGAGACAAAGACATTTTATATTATCATTTCAACTGGGTTTGGTTTATTGGAGGTCCAAGTCAGTAGGAAAAAAAGAAGCTGGAATTCTTTTGTTTGATTGTTTGGTTTTTTAAAACTAATTAATTTTATTGGTATGTTTTCAATAGACATAATAGACATAATGACTACATTATCATAAGGAATTTGTACCTGTACATGCTATACCTTGTTTATTCTTTCTTCTCCCTACCACCAACCCCTCTTTCCCTCAGTATTTAGACAAACTTTGCTTTCTTTTTTCTTTCTTTTTTCTTTTCTTCCCTTCCTTCCTTCCTTTCTGCCTTCCTTCCCTCCTTCCTTCTCTCTTTCTCCCTCCCTCCTTCCTCCCTCCCTCCCTCCCTCCTTCCTTCCTTGTTTCCCTCCTTCCTTCGTTTCTTGCCTTCTCCCCAGTTCCCTTACCCATTTGAACATTTTCTTACTATTTCAGAACATCTATTACATATTTTGGTCCTTATTTATATTTTTGATTTCTCATGCAGAGAAATAATGTGCTATTTATAATCTATGTTATGTTTATTTCACTTAAAATGGTATGATCTTGAAGTCTATCTATTTATCTAGAAATGTGTCAAACTTATCCTTCTCTATAGCTGAGTAACACTCCATCATGAAAAATAAAACACATCTTCTTTATCCATTCATCAGTTAATGGGCATCTGGCTTTTTCCAAGATTTATCTTTTACAAATTATGCTGTTGTAATAATGGTTGTGCATATATCACTTTTATGGAGCTTTTTAATTTTTTCTGGAAGATACCAAGAAGTAGACTATCTGGGTCAAAATGGAGCTATATTCCTAGATTTTGAAAATCTTCACCCTGACTTCCATAGTGGTTGCAGCAATCTATACTGATCAAGAGTAGAGAAGGGTTCCTTTTCCCCACAGCTCTGACAGCACTTCTTATTGGTAGATTTCCTGATAATATTCATTCTTTCTGAAGTGAGATGAAATTTCAGTATTGTTTTAATTTGCATCACTTAAATTACCAGTGATGTTGAATAGTCTTTCGTGTATTTATTCACTGTTTAAATTTAATCTGATAAGTGTGTATTCATTTCATTCAGCTATCTTATCTTCAATAAAGCAGTCAAACACCTTCATTGGAAGAAAGCCTCTTTCATAAATGGTACTGGATTGGCCATCAAAGAATGCAAATTAAAACAACACTGAGATACCATCTCACCCTCAGAAAGAATGAATATCATAAAGAAATGAACTATTAGCAAATGCTAGAGAGGCTGTGGGGGAAAAGGAACACTTCTCCACTGTTGGTGGAAGTGTACACTGGTAAAAACACTATGGAAAGCAGTGTGGAAACTCCTAAAATATCTAAGATTGGAAGTCCCATTAAACCCAACTGTTCCCCTTCTGGGTCTTTTTCCCTAAAGAATTAAAAATATCTTACCACAGTGATATTTATGATATAAACATACTCATGTTTATATCAGCACAATCATAGCTCAATCTTGGAAAGAACCCAAGTGCCCTTACCCTGAGGAATAGATAAAAATATGTGGTATTTTTATACAATGAAGTATTACTTAGTTATAAAGAAAGATAAACTTGAGATTTTTATAGGTAAATGGATGCTTATAAGTGACATAAATCAGACCCATATGTGTAAACAGCACATTATCACCCTAGTTTAAGAACCTGAAAGGATAAATAAAATTTTAAAGGTACAATAGGTACAGTAAAATGGAAAAACTGAACATAAGGAAAAATAAACAATGCAGATGAAAGAAAGGAGAAAAAATAGGAAAAACAGAAGGGGGGAAAATCATGGAAGTATAATGCAGGCTAGCTGAGAAGATTGTACTACTAATTTCTATCAGTTTTTTGAAAATAGCAGCTAATGTTTAAAATTTTTACTTTGGCTAACTCCAAATATTAATATCTGTAATCTGAGTAATTACACCGAGAACAGAAATCTGCAATGCAGGAACCACAATTGAATAACTTTCAGCTTGTTTTATACGTGTATTGTCTCTAACATCTATTACCATTATACTCTATTGAAAATAAATTAAAAAATAAAAAGTAAAAAGAACAAACAAAAACCTTAAGGTTATTGAAAGGAAGAGTTCATGATTAGTTGATCAATCTTGCATACCAATATTTGGCAATCTGCATGACAAATTTTGTGATAATACACAGTATACAACCTATTATTTCTATTCTTGTTTTGAAATTCTGTACCATTTCTATTGTTTTATACTGCTGTGTCTGTCTTTGTTCATGCTATTTGTCTTTTCACTTTTAAAAAAATGATGCAGAAACAACTGGATTTTCACTGAACTAAAGTCAACACTGGACCTCACCATATACTAACCTAAAATAAAAATAGATCAAAGATGTAACTATTAAAGTAGAAACAGTAAATATTCTGGAAAAAAGACTAGGTAGAATTCTCAAAGATATTAGTGTATGCAAATTTTTAATCAACAAAACTATGATTGCATGGAAATATCACAAATAATCAATAACTGGAATTCATCTTTTTAAAATACTTTGCATAGCAAAAGAAATCACCAATAGAGGGAAGAGACAGCACACAGAGTGGGAAAAAAGTTGCCAGCTGTTTCTCAGAAAAATGACTCTTATGTAGAATATGTAAAGAACTCAAATAAGTCATCCCTCCCCCCTAAACTTCAAGACCCAATCCAAAAATGTTGTAATTCTTGCTGTGGAATTAAATGGGTCATTCTCAAAGTGATATACAGTATTTCTGCTTACACTTCTTAATTTTAACCAAAGGGAGAAATGTGATCCTGTAAGGATCCAGAAATAAAAGGGAAAGGACTGGTGGGTGGGGGGGATAGTTCAGTGGTCCAAGTACCTGCCTCACAAGTGAAAGGTTCTGGGTTCTATCTCTAATACTACTTGTCTTGCTAGCCCCAGAACCCAGATATGTCATGCTGGTCCTAAAACTGGACATGGTAGTATGAAATGCCTGTATTTCCAGCACTGGGGAGGCTGAGACAGGAGGATCACTATGAATCTGACCTGCACAGAGAGACTCTGTAACAAACAAACAAACAAATACATAAATAAATAAAAATTTACACGCACACAGAAATAAAAGAGAAAATAGTGTTGCACATCATTAATATCTACCACAGATCATTAATCTGTTCATCAAAATTTAGTTTGTTCTTTCCACTCATTTTATAGAATTACTTTCCACAAGAAGATAACCTCAAATGTTCATTAACTCATGGCACTAACATCAAGAACAACAGAGTTCAAATAGTATAATTTATTAAAGGATTAAAATGTAGTGGGTATTAAACTTGGATTTATTTTTGTTGTTGTTGATCAATGTCTCAGTTACTCTTCTGAGACATATACCAGACACTCAAAATTAGAGAAGGAAAGGTTTAGTCACAGCAATGAGAGAACTGAGACAGAATTTAGTACCAGGAGTGGGGCCACTGCTGTGATTAAACCTGACCATGTGGATTACAAGCTTTTGGGAATGGCTTATAGGAAGGGATAGGAAAGGTTCAAAGATTTGTCATATTTACAAAGAGCTGGAGCAGCTTGGGTTGTTCTGTTTGGGGATTCTGGTCAGAGCTTAGAAGACCAGAAGGCTGATAGAAAGCCTGCATGTAAAGACCAGGCTGGGGAGGTTTCTTCCGGGAAGAGGGACTGCATTGGTTGTTGGACTCCAGATGACTTGTATTTTGGCTTAGCAGAATCTTTGTCTGAATTTTGCCCCTGTCCAGAGACTTTGCCTGAGACTGAATTTAAACATGGTGGGCTGATTAATCTTTCAACAGAAATTTTAAAATAGGCAAATATTGAGAGAGTGGCATGACTGTTGTTGGGGGCTTTTAGCCAGACTTATGTTGAGAATCAAGAGAAAGGGCTCAGCAGGATGATTTAAAATGTGAGCTTGGCCAGAAAGGAAGCTCCAGGAAAGCCATGGAATGCAAAGATAGAGCTGAGAAGATTGCTATTGCTGGGAAGGAAGAAGAGAATGGAAAGGATGACTGGAGGGCGTCAGAGGAGGCAGTAGGTCTCCACCCTTTGTAGCCTCAGAGTTGCAAGAGTGAGGGACTTTGCCTTGAGGGGAAAACCACAGAGCCCCATGTTCCAGAATGGTGGCAGTAGCCTCATCACATTCCAGAATGGCACCAACATGGAGAATTTACTCCTTGGAATCATCACAGAGTGCTCAGTGATCTAGGCACTTGGCCTCTACAGTCAGGGGAGAAGGAAGCCTGGCTACTTCTCCAACTGGCAGTAGACCTTGGAATCATCCATGTGGCATTGATTTTGGGTGCCTTCAGAATGCAGGAGTTCTGAGTTTAAAAAGGCTTCCACCTAGATTTCAAAAGAAGACCTGGGAGGCCAGGCAGTGTGCCTCTGAGAGGGCAGTGTATAAAACCATCAGAAGCCTATTCAGTGGAAACCCCACTCTTGGTACCAAATTCTGTCTCAGTTACTCTTCTCTCTCATTGCTGGGACAAATACGGCAAACCCAAAATGCAGACAGGAAAGGTTTATTTAGCTCCTACTTTGGCTTCAGCTCATACTTGGCTGGCTCCAAAGCAGAGCAGCACATGGCAGAGAGCAGCCTCTCATGCAGCACACAGAGAAGAGAGCAAAGGGAGGAGTAGTGGTAACAATGGCTACAGGGAGGAAGTCTGTCTTTCTTAAGTTTCATTCAGGCTATTGCTTCAGGCTAGGAGTAGTAGTCACACCCATAATTCCAGTGGATCATGAGTTAATCTCAGACTCTAGAAACCCACGCTATGATTGCATGAGGCTTTGAAGAGACAACTAAACACAAACTATGACAGTCAGCAAACTCCAAAAAAGCAAATTGCCTATCCACTCAATTTGTGTTAACTCTAGGACAAAGTAGGGCAAAGGCAGTAAGCAATGCTATTTGTTATGGAAGGACACCAGGAATCATTAGATGTATACACCCATTTCTGAAATCCCACTGGCAGACACAGTGAGTACCATATGTGCTGGGAATGAAGACCACACATGATTGGCCCTAACAGTAAGATTTTTTAACTGCTTTTTTCCATGGTCTTTAGTCTATCTTCTGGATTCTTTTGTTAGATTGTTAGGTCAAATCTGAAATGGGTATTGAGACGTATGCAGTTGTTACAGACTAGACAATTATTCTACCCACTTTCTTCATAGGCAATTTGGATGACCAAGACTGATTGTAGGTCTTAAGTAGTCAAGTGATCCTTTTTTTGTATAATATAATTTTCTCCTTATCTATCTATTTGATTCAGCAAGTACTATCTGTCTATAGCCACACTCTTTTTTTAAAAACAAATTTCCCAAAGCTTCCACACAGAGGAAATTGAGGGATCACATTATCTCTGCTTTTTGATTTAAGAAGAGGCATTTTGAACCCATTTACTTAGGTAGAACAGCTACATTTTAATCCTATTCTGAGTCACTTATTCTGGTTGAAAGGTTTTTGTAACAGAACTTTAGCTAGAAGTGGATACATAGTCAATACCCACTTCAGAATTGTATGTGAGGTGGAAGCTATCTAATCCAAAAATCTCATTTTATAAGTGAGACAATTGAGAACTCCCATATTAACAGAACCTAGCATAAAGGTTCAAGAAGAGTGGTTGCTTTCGGAAAATACATGATTGCCTATAATAGATTTCTTTTAAATATTAAGTGAAAGAAATAAAATACTTCAGTAACTGTTTTCCCTATGCTAATGACAATGTTCCTATTCTTGATTTTTTAAATCAGGGTTTATTTATGGTATTTTTTTCATGTATGAAGCATAATACATCAATCAGGAATGAGTAAGAAACAAGCAACAATAAGAAGCAACAAGCAGTGACTTATGAAAGACACTGCTCTGCAGTGAAATGCCAGCTTTGCATTCTTCAAGACTCAGGGCCTGCTGCTCACTCCCCAGTGTCCTTGCAGTGGGACATTGCTCTTATGTCCACATTTGCTCTTCTAGCCATTATATATTTACTTAAGACAACAGAGAATTGGAAAGGAAGGAAGGAGAAAAGTGTGTGATAGTATACTGGTATTAGTGAGTGAGTGTTGACCTTACACAACTGTGGGACACTAGGGACACTGCTGCTTTTGTTTCTGTATGTGGTTCTAGACCGAAGACAATAAGGTATGTAGTTAGGAAGAAAAAATGGGCAACTCATGGTCAGTTGTTTTGAGTCAGAGTGGATACATCGTAGTCCCCAGGGGTTCAGTCAAACACTAACTTGGATGGTATGCAGATATGCTTTCAATGTTATTCATATCCATTATTTATTGACTTTAAGTAATGAAGATTGTTCTCGAAAATCTGTGTGGCTCTGATTCAGTCAGCTGAAAGTCCTTAAAATTAGAAATGAAACTTACAGAAGAAGTTATGGATAGCAGTTCTGCTATCTGTGCGGCCCTTCCTGATAGCTGGTCCTACAGCAGTCACATTTATCCAGCCAACCTATACACTGACTCATATGTATGTTCACTTCCAGGACAGCTGCAACTTATACAGACACAATGTGAAAGATATCCCCAGCTCTATGCAACCCTTCAACTTCATGATTCTGATGTCCTGGAAAAGATGGTGCCCTTTGTCATGGAGTTAACATATATATTTTGGCAAGGATTACAAAGCTTAAGGAGGAGATTCCAGGAGCTAACAAGGACAAGCTGTTCTTTCCTACCACCAGTGTGAATCAGCAGGTCTGTGAAGGGCTTGTGACCTGCAACCCTTAACACTACTCTTCCATTCTAAGGTAAATATGGCTCCTGGTTTCCTCCTACTATACAAAGTTGCATGTTTTTCTCCCTGTGGCCCATGCTACTTCAAAACCATATGGGGAAGGTAATTCTGGGAAACATTCCAACTTAGTTAGTCAATTCTCCATCATAGTGACTAAATACATGAGAAAAACAAGTTAAAAGAGAAAAGGTTTAGTTTAGGTCATGGTTTCAGAAGTTTCAGTCCATGATCAGCGAATTCCATTGCTGTGGACCTGAAGCAAAACAGAATGCAATGGTGGCTGGGAAAGAGAGAAGTGAGGAGGAGGCTTCCTTCTTGTGCTTTTGTTCCATCTGGGGCTCAGACTACTGAAATGGCTCCAGCCACACCCAGGGTGGTTCTCACCTCTCAATTTATTATCCTGTATGTCAGTTGTTTCTGCAATCATCCTGACATGTCAAGAAGCATGCTTTAATCACTTCCTAGCTATTCTCAGCCCAATCAAGTTGACAGTCATGATTGATCATCACAGCCAAGGGAAGTAGTACAAAGCTTCCATAGCCAGGTATATTTGGGGAGGTTTCTTGCAATCTTTTACATGTCATATTATTTTCTAGCGCCTTAATCAGAACTTAGTCATATTATCACATCTGGCTGTAAAAACAAAAGTCAGAGGTTGTTGTGTATGGGAGAAAATAAAAATTGAAATAGATAACTAGCCTTCTTTTTCTTTACTTTTTTTTTTTTTTTTGCATTTTAGGGATAGGTCTACAGGGTGTTCACGGTCTCACTACTAGATTGGACTTGTAGTGATCCGCCTTTTTACAGCCTCCAAAGAGCTGGGATTATAGGCGCATACCACCTATCCAATCTCAACTGCCACTTCAGCATGCTCCAGGGGCAGAGCCAGCATGATAACTAGCCTTCTCTGCTCTCATAAGTTCCAGTTCTTACCATTTAGAGTTCTTCCCCCCCCCACCAGGAGGAGAAATAAGATTCTACAAATCCTGTACTGAGTTTTGGGTTTTCAACTAAGTAAAAATATTTCTCTTTTTTAGTCCCTTGGAAACTTCATGTTTTATCATTAAAGAACTTTCCACATATCAAAGTGTTATCCTCAGGACAATCATGAAAACACTGCTAGTGGAAGATTCTTTACTCTGGGTGTTTTGTATGGATTAACAGCAGGACTATAAAATGGCTTTTGAGGAGCTGCTTTCTTTCCAAGGAGGAAGAGAATGCAGAGTAAAATCCAGGGGCCTTCCTTCTGTAGAGAATGACTTGGGAGAATCTGCTTCAGTAAAGTGAAAATGAAATTGATTTATTGTATGAACAGATAAAACATTTTTTAAAATTTATTTTTTGAAAGAATTGAGGATTGAACTCAGGCCCTTGCACTTGCCAAGCAAGCACTTATTTTACTGAGCTACTTCCCCGGCCCCCTTCATTATATTTGAACTCTTTTTTTTTTTTTCAGCACTGGGGTTTGAACTCAGGATCCTGCACTTATGTGGCAAGTGCTTATTCTATTGAGCTATCTCCCTGGCCCCATTTTTATTTAAATGCCTCTTGTACAAATTTATCCAAATCACGTCTAGAGCATACTTGTACAGCAATAATAGTTAGTACTTCCTGAGTTTTACTACAGGTCAGACACTAGTCTAAGCCAGTGATATAGATGTGCACATGAGAATTTAGTTTCTGAGAAGTTCATGAGGTAGCTATCATTGTTATCATTCACACTGGACAGATAACTGCAGCATACATAATATATTTATTCAGATCACATAAACAGGATGACCTCAGTCCTTCTCCTGCCTCAACCTGATGCTCTTGTGGAGCCTGCCTTGTCCTAGAAGTGCTGTTCAAGACTCTGTAGCAGGGTAGGGAAAGTGCCACCACAAGGGTCTGAGCCAAAAGGTGTTTGTATCTTGCCGTAGGTAACTAGAAGGTCAAATTAATTAGAAGGTAATTTCTAGGGTCATTCTGATTAAATGATGTTTAATAAAGAATAACCTCTCACAGCCACCCCCCCCCCAAAAAAAATTAAAGATTGCAATGTAGGGGCCAGTGAAAGAGGAGCTAGCATGGATTTCAGGAGGCCCTTTAGGTCATCTCTCACCTTCCTCTCACACCTACTGAACAGCCGCATCTTGACCATGTTCCAAGAACACAAATGGCCTTAGCTTCCAGCACATAGGGGCTCAATACCATGCCACTAGGGAGTAACCACATGGAAGGATTTTGGAGCAGGGTATCAGTACAAGGCCTTCTAGACCTGTACGTGTTCTTCTTTTTAGGCTGTATATAAAACTCCAGGTAGCGGATACCCCATTCCAACATTAAGACCCACTGGGGCTGGGAACACCTATGTGGTGCCAAGACTAGAGCATTGCCATTGAATGCTCTGATGGCAGAGTGAGGTGGAGATTGCCCATCTGTGCTGACAGCTCGGGGACCTGGGTTAAGCAGGCAGTCAGATG
>PVKA01003843.1:68451-105579 GCA_004027165.1 Ctenomys sociabilis
CTCCTCCCTTCTCCATCTCCATCCTCCACCTTCACCTCCTTTACGAAGAACTCCTCACTGTAGTAATCGTAAATCTGCCTTCCTGCCTTCACCTCTTGCCTCAAAAGTCTCCTTAGCTCCGTGTGTGTGTGTGTGTGTGTGTGTGTGTGTGTGCGTGCGCGCGCGTGTGTTCGTCTTGGTAATGGAATATGTGCAGACTGAACAGTGGCACTCAAAACCCAGAAGGATGGAGACATGCTTGCCATTCACAGAATTTATGAAAATGCCGTCTCTGGAATGCTCTTGAGCCCCAAAGGCTTGCGCGGCTGGTGAGTTCCCGGCCGCAGCTGGAGGCGCTGCTATAAATAGAGCCAGGAGGGCGCGCGCACCAAAGGGAGCGGGCGGGGATTCCGGGCTCTCCCTCTGGTTCCCGCTCCTCCCCTCCCCCGCACCCCCTTCACTCAGCCGCCGGGAGTGCTTGGCGGGGGAAGCCGGGCTCCAGCGGGCGCGCGCCTTAACCCTTGAGAGCAAGAAAGGGAGGTCCAGATGCGCCTCCAACCCTGCTTGGGAACAGCCGGATCTGCGCTTCCCACCTCCATTTCCTCGAAGCTCTGGTTACAACGACCGAAATCCGACTTTAGCACCCGCACAAACGCACACTCACAGATGGTGTTTGATAGTTCGATTTTGTTATCTGTCACGAAAGGCACAAACCCAAACCCTTAAATTAAAACATCCCCAAATTTGGAGCTGGGAACATTGACTTTCGTTTTTCAGCACAGGGTTCCCTCGCCCTGTTCTGGGCTGTTAAGGACAGGTTCTCGCACCAGGAGGAAACTGCCTAGTGGAAACGGCGTGCGTGAGTGCGCGCGAGTGTGTGTCTGGGTGTGTGCGAGCACATGTGTGTGATCGGGTGTCTGTGTGTGCGTGTGTGATCCGGAATGTATGCGCGCGCGTGAATTATTCTGGCTCAGGCACAGCCCTCCACAGCCTCAAGGTCGGCAATACCCAGAGCTCTCGGGGCCCCCGCCAACCTGGATCTTCCCGCAGCCAGCAACTCTGGAAGGAGGGAGTCCCCAGTCACCGCAGGGATTCCTGAGACGCGGTTACGGTTTTTAGGATTTTAGCTTGGGCGGTACTGAAGCAGGACTGGCCAGTGGGAGCTGGGTTCCCCGAGGTGGACTCGGACCAGCCGCGAGTGGGCAGCGGGGGTCCCTGCCCGGCTTTGCTCGGCCCCGCCCGGCGCCCGCACCCCGGGGCTCCCCGGCCGGGGACAAGGGGGTGGCGTGCTCTAGGCTGCCAGCAGTCACGGAATTTGACACCCGAGAGACAGCAGATCCTAGCAAGGACTCCTTCCGGATCCTTCAAATGGAAACAATTTCTATCAGTGAATCTGCCAGAATTCTCGGTGGAATCCCACTTGGGCTTTGCCCCTTGGCGCAGTTAACCAAGGCCGCACTGATCAATTTGAGGCAAGGAATGCTTCAAATGGAGCGGGGTTCCAGGTTGCAGAGCAAGGTAAGCTGGCCATCCAGAGGACTTCTCTGGGGGCTACTGAAGTGTGGAATGAGCTGCCCCCTGGCTAGATGCTCAAGTTTGGCTTGGGCTTCCCCTTCTTAGCTCCCCCGCATCAGGCCTCTGGTGCCCTGCAGAGTCCCTTCCTGCTCTGTCTTGTGCACGCCTTAGAAATAAAAATTCCCTGGGTGGGTGGGATGCTTTATGTTCTTATTTGCAGCATTCTGACGTTCTGCCCTGAAGGTCAATAGCACACAATGACCTGAAGTTTCCCGTCTCCTCATCCCTCTCCCAGCTTCCCTCCTTTCTCCCTTGCCTTATTTCTCTACTCTTCTTTCCTCATCTGATCTTTTATGTCTTTGCCATCTCCATTTCGGACTTCCTTTTCCTTCTGTTGAAAAAAATGAGAAAGCTAACAGGAGAAAGGGGAAAGTGTTGGGGCTCCTGCATAATGCTGGTGGGGCTGCAGGGGGCTGGGTGGTTTAGGCATCATGGTGGAGTATTTCTTATGCTGCTGCTCAGCTTCTTAAGGTGACCAGCCCTTCTTCTAGAAAATAAATTGCTCTAGGAACTTTACCCTGGAATCCTCTTTACTTCTTTTTCTTGGCTACAGGGAGAATTATCTGCAAGATCAGCGAGGGAAGGAGGATGCCTATTCAGTCTAGGCTGGTTTGGGACTATAGAGCAGTAATGAAAAAAAAAAAAAACAAATTACACCTTAATAGTTATAAACAATATTTCATGAGCATTTGTTACATATTATTGTAAGAACAAATGTGAACTCAAAAACTAAGCCTAAGCCTTAGTGCACTCCTATGAAGTGAAAATTATTATCTCTTTTTTACAAATAGGGCAACTGAGGAAAGAAAGAGTTAAATCATTTGTTCCTGATTATAGTAAACAAGGAGCTGAAATAAATTTAGATCATCTGAATCTAGAACATAGCTCTGAATCAGCACATATCTCTAGCACTCATGTATTTATCCACCCACTCTTTCCTAGGCCCTGTTACAGAAATTAGATAGGCAACAGTGACCAAAGCAGTCAACATCTTTGTATTCTAGTTGCAGGAACAAGATCACCTTGTGATAATAAATACGGGATCTATTTGATTTTAGACAGTGTTAGATACCAGGTAGTAAAAGAAACAGAATAATGTAAAAGAGAAGGGCTATCTTCACGAAGAGAGTGGAAGAAAAGTTCTCTTTGTAGTAAGCATTCAGGTTGAAAGGCTGAAAAGCTGTGAAATACAGATTAGTCCATGACTATAGTAAGTGCAGGCAATGACCTGAATAATCATGGAGATGCAAATCAAGGTTCCACTGAAATATCCTCTTGCACGCATCAGCTGGGTTTGAAATTAAAAAAGTTCCACTATGTCAAGTTGTTGAAGAGCATGTAGAGCCAAAGGAGCTGCAGATCCTAGGGGCACGAATCAGCACACAGACTCCACAACAGCTGAGCCTCATCCCTGCCCGGCCTGTGCACCACCTGTGATTCAGTTACTTACTTTGCTTTACTTTACCATGTTTTACTTTCAGGAACACTCACCTATGTTTAGCAAGAGACAAACATTCTTATTCCTAATAATGAAAACCTGGAACTGCAGTTCCTATTACCACAGAGTGGATAGATTAATGCAGTTTTACCACAAACAGGAAAATTATACAGTTGTCAAAATGAATAGGCTAGTTAACAATATAAGCAGTTCTTAGGAGCAAAATACTATTAAGGGAAAAGTTAAGTCTAAATCATGTAATCATTTAGCATGAGAGTTTTTATTATAGTAAAATAATAGTAAAGTAAGATATAGAAAAATATTAACCCTTTAAGAATGTATATATGGAAAGCAAGAAAATGATGACAATGAGATTTGTGATTGCAGCTCGCTAAACTGGGGAAACAAGGGGATATATGGTTAGTTAGAAGTAAGTCATTTACAGGGTCTGAGTTGAGGCTTGGCTGGTAAAACCAAGTTTGCTTTATTGTATTATTCAAAATAACTAGAAAGTAACAAAGTATGACAGGCCATTCATTGACTCATGATGAAAATCAAATGCTAAGATAAGCTGTGTTCTGTGGAATGTGGTCTGAGGTTGTGGACAAGAAGGCCCTTTGTGGGGGCAAAGAGGCTGGCTACTTTTAAAAACAATAAACACAGAGAAGTTTGGACCAACAGTCTCTTCCTGTGAAGGGCCATGAGGGGCTGGAGGAAAGGGTACATTTTCAGAATTTGTGTGCCTAATCATGGAATAGATAACTAAAACTGGACTTAAGGAGCAGTGAGTTGACTCAAGATATAACTCGGAGGTGAAATGGATGAGACTTTTTGATGATTAGATGTCAGGGTGAATAAGAGAAAAAAAGAATCCAAGGTAACTCATGTTTGACTGCAAGGTTACTGGTGCTGTGTATAGAGAAGCAGAAAGCCAAGTGGTGGTGGGGGCAGTGTTTCAAATCCAGGAAGGAAATCATACTTTGGATATATTAATTTTAAAAAGCAAGTAAAAATGCTAGATATGGGGTAGGAAATGAGCCTGAGGCTTGAGAAAGATTTAGGGAGAGAAATGATTATGGGAATTATAAGTATACAGAGGCATAGTTAAGTTCCTGCACCTGATTGTCATTGTTAGGTTATAAAACCCTTAGGCAGATGTTTTTATTTGTCATTTTTATCCTTCACAAAGTGTAAAAGAGAATGGGTCTTCAGTAAATATTAGCTGTGTAGATAACAGGCAATATACATGAAGAGGAGGAAATGCTTTAGGTTTTTGACCCTGCTGTTGGCTGAAGGCTGAAGTTATCAGTTTTAATACTTTGTGAGACTAAAACAAGTCTAGTGGTGGAACTAACCCACAAGGAGGGTGTGAGCCAGGGGTCTTGGTGGTAGTGTCACATTTCCTCAGAGCCATCTGGAGGAGCAGCAGGGACTAGATAATAAAGACACAAGATGGCCAGGGAAACTCTGAAGGTTACATAAGGGGGCGAAGGGTGCAGTGAGCTGGGAAAGAGTAAAGTCTGCAGAAGACCATCCTGAGGAGCCAACAGAAAGAATCAAAGCCATTGGTGCTAGTGGACCTTGAGGTACAGTCTAGAGGGCAGGATACAGCTGGCATTCTGGGAGACCAGTGAACCTATGGGACCCACTGCAGTGTTTCCCACCAGCTTCAGCTTCTCTCAATCGGAGTGACCTCTCCTTCAGGAAGTGACCTCTGAGGCCTTGTCACATGAGGTATCCCATCCTGTCACTCTGCTGTGCCTGGTGTGAAGTACCTGGCTTGCCTGTAGGTTTCCAGTGTGGTCACAACACTGTCCTGGTGCCAGGCATGAAGGGATGGCCCTCCCCGACTACATTCAGTACTCCCACTGTTCTCGCATCTCACCACATCCAGTCACCTTGGTAACGTGTTATTCTTAACCACAGTTTCTCATTGCACCTCACCATGCTTTGTGTTCTCCTCAAGTGGATGCTCATGGTCCTTCATTTCCTGATGGGTCTTTAATGCCTGGTACGGTGCCTGGCATAGGGTATAGGCAAAGAAGGAAAGGAGGAAATGTTCCTTTTTGCTTGGCTTTGAGAGATGATCAAGATGAGGCTATCCCATTCTCACTAACAATAAAGGAAGCTAGGTGGAGTACTATGTAAGAATGTAGGCTGTGGAATATGATCGCTCTGTAGCTCTATGCTGGCTCTGCCACATACAGCCTCAGTCTCTCAACACTCACTTTTTTCTGTATCTGTAAAACACAGATAACAAAACCTCCTGTGGGATAGAGTTGTGAAGTTGAAACATCAGAATGTGATGTGATTGTGGTTAGTGCCTGGAATGTCAGAAGAACTCAAGCTTAGCTGCTAGGATTTTCTAACATGCTTAATTTATGGGCATTTTTTTTTTTTTACTGACTTCAAGGAATTCTTTCAATTCTCAGGATTTGTCCTCCTTATCTAGTGTAGCCTGTGCTCAGAGAGTGGGATAGTAGATTACTTTTCGGCAGATGGGAATCTTATTCCTGGGCGCAGGCATTTGCTATTCCATTTCTCACATTAAGCCACAGTATTCCACTGCACATAATTCACAGCCAGCTGGGAGTCTGAATAATAGTGAGGATTCAGGATGTATTTATTCAACATTCTATAAACAGTGATTGAGCGTCTTGCTATGTAAAGGAGATGCAGCAATGGCTAAGTCACAGTCCCTGCTTTCAAGGAAATTGCAGTCCAGTTAAGGGCAGAAAACTGACAGCTACAGTTTAGATACTCAAGGGAGTATTCCTGGTCAGACCCCCAACCTCTGAGTACCCCTGCCACTTGCTACTGGCATAGATGATGTGAAATACTAATGCTTTCTGATCTCTTGTATTTGCACATATATTTATAACTTAGAAATGCATTCACTCTAATGGATTTCATTAGATTTTCCACTGTGTCATGAGATGATATAGTTTAGTATTCTCATTTTATGAAATCTCGCAATGTAGATCAAGCAGGTCTTGTGCAAGACATTGCCCTTGAGTACTTCCAATGTTTTCCTTGTCTTGCACACTGTTCCTAGCCAGGTGGCTCACCCTTGGGGGTGAGGTTTGATGGGGACCTTTGATCTTAACGCTTAAATCTGATGCCTAAGTTTAGTTCCTCTGTGGTGACCTTTATTCATCCAATTGTCAGTGGATGACACTGACAAGCAATTCCATCCAGCTGGCTTTGTGCAACCACTTCGAGATTCCACCTTGCTGCTGAGCTGGTGAACTCCAGGTGAGGACCATGGTAGCCCCTATGCTGTGCAGCTGGGAAATGGAGGACCGGGCAGGAAAACATCAGTTGCGTATTTGCCCTGATTAGCAAAGAGACAGGAGTCACTTTACCTCCTTAAACATGTGATGACTTTGTTGTACTTTGAGTTGTGTCAACTTCAGTGTGTCATTTATGAGACACTTAAGTCTCCTGCTGCAGAATGCATTACTGATTAAAATATGCTCTTTGGTTGTTTGTTGAGGACTATAGGCTTATTTCTTCCTTACAGTTTGCTTAAGGAGGGTAAAACTCACAGACTTGTGATAGGAAGATGAGTTTGTTGTTCAGAACGGTATGTACATTTCACAGCTACTTCTGTATTTTCATCTTTGTGGAAGATAGGATAATAGGTACTTGTACTGCCCACAGACTGTTGGGGGAGGGGCAGCCTGACTCGTTCTAGCCAGACCTGCAGTGCAGCAAGACTATGACCTTGCCCATCACAGTGAAAGATATTTGGCCAGCATCCTCCTTGCCCAGAGCGTGAACCTTGGCCGCAGTAACGTTGATTGCATTCTCTTATGTAAAGGTAGAAAGTGATTAACTTGTCTTTTTAAAAAAATTAAATGTGTGACTTGTGAAATGTGAAAAGAGTGATAATTTATCAACGCTGGGTTTTAAAAAGGGCTTTTAAATTTCAATACATTTACTTCAATGTATTGAAGATAAAGTTACATATTAATTGGTGAAGAAACTACTAAAAATGGCTAAGTGTGCAGGAAGATGCATATGATTAGTAAAAGTCCAATACATGTATTTTAAGAAATACAAAGGTATTCTTAAAATTTTCTTTTAATTTATGAATACCCAGAAAGTGTTTTGTACCTTAGTTAATTTTTTCATATATAGGTAAGACTCACAAAGAGGTATTAAAATCTACTGAATATAAAAGGGTACATAAACTGATTTTCTTTTAAGGCAGTGTTTTAGAATATTAGTTTGCTCAACAGTGTTTGTCATTGTTCTTAAGTAAACTTCAGCCCAAGCTAGTAAAAGAGTATAATTTCTAAATACTGAAACTGGGCCGGGGAGATAGCTCAACAGCCTAAGCTCCTGCCTGGCAAGCGCAAGGACCAGAATTTGATCTTCAGCACTGCATCTGGTACGGGCCCCAGAACTTTGGGTGCTCCAAGCCAGCCCCTCTGAAATCCCAGCACTGGGGAAGCTGGGTAGGAGGATCATTACGAGTCTGAGTTGCATAGTGAGACCTGGTACCAAATAAATAAATATATAAAAGATTAAAAAACAAACTCTAAAACCTAAGTGATTTTTTAAACTATAAATTCACACCAAAAACTAACTACTGAATCAAAGATAAGGCTTGATTTTCAGCTTGATTTTAAGGGGGAGATGTTTTCCCTTACAGATCAGAGAAAAACTGACTCTCTGACTTGCACTGATATGCTTTGATGTGTGCTAAAGGACCCAGGGCTTCCTTTTGCAGACGTCTGTGCGCAGCTCACCCCTCTCTCCACTCTCCCTCCCCCAGTGTGGGTGTAAAGCTTTCCTACAGTCTTTTGGATAAATGACTGGTAAAACTCAGTCCCAAGTGATGGTTATTACATGTTTGTCTGCATCAGCTGGCTGTTCTTTTTAAGGCATCTCTGGCCAAAGTTAGCACTGACTCTTCCTACTATGCTTTTTGATCCTATATTTCAAAATAGAGATCTGACACTTTTGCCTGGTGTGAGATGGTGGAGGTAGAAGAATACAAAAGCATAGAAGACATACTTCAAGGCATACTTTTCAAAACACACCTCTTGGGCCTTGTTCTCAGAAATTCTGACTCAGTGTGCAGGGAAGGACCTCCACATTTCCTCTGCAGCATGCTCTTCCTGAGGCTGGCGCTGCAAGGGTATGGGCCATGCGCTTCCTGAGGCACCAGCCTAGGCCATTCATTGTGAGGAAACTCTGGTAGTGATAAGGGAAATGCATTCCAGCAGCAAAACTCACCCTAACGTGGCCAGTCTAGCAGAGAGATAGAGCAATACTATGGCAATCAATGGCCCAAAGTTGAGCCAGACTGTCCTGATTTTAGCATTGAAAGTCCTGTTTACAAAAGACCACTGAGCCTTGGACTATCTGGAGACTTGGTCATTCTATAAGTCATACTGGGTGATCTTATTATAGTAGCTTTATTGTGTTTTAAGAATCAGTGTTTAGCTTTAATTTTTAACTCAGACTGTGTTTCAAAACAAGCCCCTGAGCATGATGTGAAATGACATGCAACCACATCCAAGTTAGATACAGCCTTCAGCCTTTCTAAATCTCTCTTCCTTTACAACTTATGGCAGAACAACGGTTCCCAAAGTTATCTAAATATTGGAATCCCCTGAAGAATTAAAAGATAAATAATAATACTGTGATCCCCTCCCAGAGACTGTGAAGTATTGGCCTAGGGTGTGGCATAGCTGCTTATCATTTGAGAAGATCCCTAGGTGATTGTAACTTCTAGACAAATTGAAGAGCCTCATGGTCTTCACCAAGGGCAGCTGCGTGGACCTTCGGCTGTGTGCAGACAAGCTGCTCATCCTGCCTAGGTAAGGTCTAGTTTCCTTCTCCTTGAATCTTGCTCTTTGTGATATGGACAATTAAATTTAGTAACTAAGATTCCAGGGCTTCTGTGCCCAATCTTCAGATGAACTGCAAGTTTTCATTTCCTTCCATGAAGCTAGTCTCCATGCTTGAGTTCTATTCTGAGGCCACACTCTGTGAAGAATCTCCACTGGATTGGGGAGAGTGAAGCACCAGACATATCAGTAGAGCTTTTCTGGGCTTTCTAGCCTTGCCTAGATGTAGCTCAGTCTACCTGAATAACCCCAGGAGTACCATTGTGCCAGCACCCCATTACCCTGCATCATAGGCTTTAGCTTAGCCTTGGATGCTTTGTTATGAAGCAATATAGTATTGTTATACTATAAGCACATGCCTTGTATTTATTGGTAATAACAATTTAAAGAAAGCATTTTGAAAGGCTCTGTATAAATGAAAAATGTCTTATTTCTATAATTCAAAGTGCAAAGCAGCATCAATTCCATTTTTCTGCACATTAGAAGGGAAAACTTATTTATTTTATTAAAGTATTTATGTTAGTGAGCCAAGGTACAATAACTTTAGCAATGAGCCCTTTTGCATCATTTAGAAAGCAGAGCCCATTCAGAGCTTAGCATGCTATTGATTTATTTGGGTTGGAAAAGCCCAGTGTGAGAATGAACACAGCCAGTTTTTTATGAGTTGTGCAAGCCCTGTGTGTGAGAGTGAGCACAGCCAGTGAAGAGACAGAGCTTCTACTCAGCAAGTTCAGGGTGAGGCGTATCTCTGGAAGCATGCTTACTTAGCACTGGGCTCAAGGAGAGACCATATCTTAGCATAGTTCATATGAAGGGGGAAAACAAAAGAGCCTACACTTCAAGTGACTTATTTAATTTCTTCTTGATGATGTTTTACAGCAAGAGAGGCCAACACATTCTTCCAGCTCCCTAGTAGCTGCTCAGGCCTCCAGGTGCAATGAGAAGATTCACTCAAGGCCAGAAGTGGAAGGGCACGTGCGTGTAGATGAGGCACTGACCCAGAGAAACAGGAAGGAAGAGGAGCCTGACAGAGTCTGAGAAGGCTTAGAATCAGGGAAGTGATGTTCAGTGGATTATTTATCTATTGGTTTCTACTAAAGTGAACAAGTGAGGTATGACTTATTTTGATACTGCTTTGGAAAATTAGGTTGGTGGCCTGAGAAATACATTAGTATAGGTTCCTGTTTCCACCTTCTGCCATATTCTCAGTTACATTTCAAGATAAATGCATTAATCTTGACATATCTCTTTTCTTCTAATAAAGACACTAAACACAATATTCACTAGGTAGATTTTCAAATGCCATTGAAGCACCTTTCCTTTCCTCTTCAGCTGGAGATTTGATTCTTATATTGGCTTGCACTGCCAAAGCTTCATTTATATAAGGTGGAGAGTGCATGTTTTCTTGCCTGAAGAGGGAAAGGCAAGATACCAATCAGCTGTCACTCCTGAACATCCATCCTCTCTGATGAACCTTAGCTCTTCTCCTAGGCAGGTTTGTTTGGTTCTGTGAGGGGGAAAATTACTCTGAGTGTTAACATTGTCATGTCTAGTTATTTCATGAGGATGGGTGGTTTTTAAACGTCAGTGGCTTTATATGATCATCCTGTTTTGCAGTCTAGTCCCAGTCTGACCTTAGAGGCCATAATATAAAAGAATCAAAGGTATGTTTAGCATATTAAAAGATTCCTTGTTAGACGTATAATAAGTTTTCAGAGAGTTATCATTGGATTCTCAGAAATCTATTTTGCCACTTTTAATTGTATGTGACCAGTGAAGATTACTTAACTTAGAAAGGGAAGATAAGAAAAGATTCCATCTGTAGTTAAATCTGTGATTGTACTCTGTCTATCACTTTTTCAGTAGATGAGATAACTACCTCCCCTATGTAATACCTGAGGTTATTACTATGACACATTAAAAATTTTCACTTATACATGAAGAACTGAGGAGAGGAGAGACTTTTTCATTTGCAGTATTATTTTTAAAGGTAAACAAGGAAAGTCCTTTACAACACAGAACAAGCTATAAAAAGTTGTAAAATCTCAAGTGTTTGTTCCTTTCCCTATTGTAGCATGTGACTGACCTTTGGCAAAACAAAGGCTTTAGCTTGCACCATTATTGTTCCCTGGTAGTGTCAGGTTTGCTTTACACTCAGGTGCAGATGTGGCATTCAATTAATATCCTACAAGGCCACATTTCCTATGAGCGTGCGTGGTTTACATTTACCCTCTGAGTCAGGGGTTGGACCAACTTTCCCTTCTTGATTTGAAGTTAAACTCTATATGGAGAGATAGACAGATGTTTCATTTCAGACCTTTTGCTCATTAAAAGAAAATCCAATTGACATAAAGAACAGAATGGATTGGCTTTTGTGTATGACAAAGGCCTGGGATGGGTATGAACAGCTATATTTAGGATTTAAATAACTATATCCTAAATAAATCTCTCCCTCTGTCTTTCTGTATCTCTGATATCTCTATCTTTTAGTTCCTTTGTCTACAGTGATTTTATTCTTGTGCATGGTTTTTCTCTTATGGCTCTGTGAACACTGATAGATCATCAGTTTAACTGTTACCATAATTTTTGTTTAGCCAGATCTAAATGATACAGGGAAGTAAAACTTCCAACCTGACCTGGATGAGTTCATGCTCTCTAAAACTGAAGAATGAATTTTAGGAACAAACGGAGGTTGAGGATAAAACTTTATTGGAAAGAAAAGCTGTCGGAGAGGGACAGAAGGGAGACCCAAGCAGGTTGCCCAGGAAGCTGGTTTTTCTAGGGATGTTTATAGTGTAAAACCATATGGAGCTAAGGTAGAGAAGAAGGGATCTCACTTAGGTGGATGTGGGGTGGGACAAAACTATTATCAACCAATGGGATTACAAGCACCATTACTCAGGTAAAATTGATTAGGCCCAGGACCAAATGGGGAAGTGAGTCACATAGTAAGTGGGCATGAATATGGGACAGGGTCTCTTCCTGTTGGGGGTTGGGCTAGTGATTCACTTGGGTTTTTCCAGGTGATCAATACCTAGTGAGAATATCAATCCCAGTTGCTACTCTTTTGCTATTTGTTTGTCCTTTAGGTCTGGTTCACAGCAGGAGTGTCCGTCCTTCCCAGAGTTGCAAGACATCTTGTGTCCTGTATTATCTCTTTTGAGAGCCTGACCCTGTCTGATTGCCTATAATATTTCTAGCTAACTAAGCTGCCTAAAACATTAGTCTTGCATTGAAATGGACATACCTAGAGTTAAGTGACTATTTTCAGATTTTAGAATAATATTCTATTGAAAAAATTCTACTACTGGGGAGAGGGAGCCACGAACTCCTATTTGAGAAACTTCACCTTTTAGAAGTCAACGCCTGTCTGAAAATGGACCTGTTTCATTGTTGTAGGTGAGAACTGTCTGAACTAAGACAAACTGATGAATAAACAAAAGGACAATTAATCGTTTTACAGACAGGATATACAACAAATAACTATCACCACCAATGTTGGCAGTGCACTCCATTATTTTTTTCCTTAGATAAGCCTTAAGGAAAGCCAATTTTAAGAAATCTTCTATAGGAAGATGGAACAAAACAAGAGGAAATAGTGAGAGTGAGACTGGCTGTAAATCTGAGATGCCTGAGATTTCAAGAGCCAGAGCAACACTGTTCCCAGGTGGTGGTGGGTCTGAAATTTGGATGCATTGAGCTTTTCTTTTACCAGTATTTATAAAAGTGTGGCCCCTCCATGTGCATTGGGATCACCTCAGAGCTGGCTAAAGTGCAGGCTTCTCGTCTCATCCAGGACTTGCTGGATTGGAATTAATTACTTGAATTTATATTTCCCACAAGCTTTCCTGGTTTTGCCTCTGTAACATGAGAGTTGTTTGTCTAAGCTAATCAAATCCTTTTGTTCACAGGCTGTATTCTAACAAGTTACAAGTGATTAGGTTTCTACTTAAATTACTAAACATTTTGCTTTTGAATAATTATCACAGCTCTCAATTTAGGATGTTTTCAGATTTATTTGAAGTCTAAAATCTTGATTAGAGTAATAAAAATATTTATAGAGAACTTGGAAAGAACAGAAATATTAAAGATATTACAAAATTCATCAATAAACTTATGATTTCTCATGTGTGTGTGTGTGTGTGGGGTTCCTACTTCTCCCACACGGAGGTCTGTGTAGACTGTAGGCAGAATTTGATTCCTGCCTTCTTGCTCCAGTTCAATGTGAGGACATGTACTTGCATTGTTAGTCTTTAGTTACATGAATTTAGGCCTATTATAAACAATTTTATTCACTGATTTATGCTTTTACCCCCATAGATCATCAATCATATATACTATTTGTAGTTCTTTGTAAGTGGAAGAAAGAGGTCAGAGTTTACAGTTTTGGGGAGGTAGAGTAGGTTACTTAAGGCAGAACCCAGAGTCTCGCATGCTGGTCTAGCACTGTGCTGTTGAGCTACATACTCCAAGGTGTTTGCCTATTATGTAAAAATAAATGGATAAAGTCAAAGCTATTTTTGAGTAACAAAACTAACATTTGTGGAGGGGACTTTTAGACACCAAAAGACAGCTTGTGACTAATTACCATGAGATTAGTAAAATTGTTAGCTGCCAATTACTGAAGTAATTTGCAAATGTACTATTTCACAAGCAAAGAAACTAATTCTTACCCCAACAGTTTCTTCCTTCTGCAATAAATACACTTAGCTTGAAGTGCATAAGTCAGTAGTCCTTAGAAGATAAGCATTTAATGCATACTTGAATGTAAAAGAGTTTGCTCTTTTTTTAGGGCAGCAACTGAATTGTGAGCTTATAAGATATATAGGAACTAGGGATTTGACAGAATTTGTGACCCCCACACAAGTATTGTGCCTACATGTGGTCTTTCATAGCACAAGGGACATCTTATCCCCCACTGCAGAGCTTGGCTCTGTCTGCGCCCAAGCCTCAGATTCACAGTCAGAACAGCCCATATGGCAGTTTACACCATTTTCGTGGGTGAAATTGCAGGCTGAGTTACTCTCTGCTGCCATACAATTTGAGGTTTTTTCACACAGCTCCGCCTGGCAAGGGGAGATCCCTGTACCTGTGCCTGCATCCCCTGCTGAGCCTCCCGCTTCTTTGTACCACCCAGTGGAGCCAGGGTGAGCCAGAACTGAGGAACCTTGACTCATCATGGAGTGGATTCTATTGAAAGACTAGAGAACAACTGATGGTGAACTTGCTTACACTTCCTTTTCCGCCTGTAGATTTATCCAAATTGTAGGAGTTTTTGCTGCATATCTGAAGACAGCCTGGAAGACTGTGTGGTAAGCTATGTCTGTGAGGAAGCCTCTGCTGCCCCAGCTACGTCTCTGAGGAAGCTGCTGCTACCCCAGATATGTATTTCTTGTATGTTCTCTGCTTTCTGCCCTAGGGTTACAGTGACTTCCACCTTACATAAGTGCATGCATGTGGGTACACACACACACACACACACACACACACACACACACACACTAGCTCGTATACTCTCAGCTTCTGACCTTGCTGGATAAAATAGTGATTTGACTTAAAAATACTTGTGCCAATATCTTTTCTACAAAATTTTAATTCAACACTGTTGAAACCAAAACACCTTCAACTATTGATTTCAAAAACTCTTAAGCCTCTTGGATTTCACAACAATGATTTTTCTTGTAATAAAATTCTAAGAATGGACTTATTTTTCTTTTCTTTAACTTCTTGTGGGTTTCCACTCTAGAATTAAATTACCAGCAATATAATTTTCTAGGTATAGGGTGAAAATCTCATTTTCACTGCTTGAGTCAGCAATTATTGGCATTAACAAGACCGGA
Organism: Ctenomys sociabilis; assembly: GCA_004027165.1. Taxonomy (NCBI): domain Eukaryota; kingdom Metazoa; phylum Chordata; class Mammalia; order Rodentia; family Ctenomyidae; genus Ctenomys; species Ctenomys sociabilis. Next base: position 83,148 of record PVKA01003843.1, read on the forward strand.
AAAAATTCTTCAAAAAGGTCCAAGTTTATGATTATTATATTAACTATTTTTGTGAGTTGTAACTGCCACTGTGGAGGATTAGAAATATGTGTCACTGAGACAGACTTAGGTTCTTGCTCACCAGAATGTGAACTTGGGCAGGTTACCAAACCTCTTTAAACATTAGTGTATTTGTATGTAGGGTTATAGAAATTATATTTCAGCATACTCATGTGTGGAATTGATATCAGTTTCTAGAGTTTAGTCATTTATTCATCACTTTCATGGAGTTCAACATACTCAAGTGCAATTGTCTTAGTTTTCTTTCAATTGACTAGTATGTTTTAAACATTAGCTTCACGGAAAGTAATAACTTTTGTGAAAGTTACATATACGTGCATTATGTGCACATAAATAGTGAAATTACCTGTGAACAATGGCATCCTTTCTCAGAAGAAAGAGTTTTTATTAAAAGATGTTAAATGATGTGCAGAATGGCTAAAAGGTCCATATACTCTTCCATGGGTTTAATAAATGAAAAACACTAGTAGCAAATGAATATGCAAAGGACACATACACGGAGAGTGTCCACACCCCTGGAACTGCTGTGGCTGCTCTTCTGCTGTTGCTTCTCAGAGCCTGTACTACTTTACCCTTGACCAGAAATCCGAACTTCCACTGTTGGCTTCCAGGTCATATTGTTTGTTCTTATGCTGAAAATCTGTGGCCATGAATCTGCTTAAAAACAACGTATGCTGCATGTTTGCATCACAGATACAGAGGGTTTCATGAGAGGCTATTTGTGTTTCTATCTCTACTATAGAGGAAGACGATTGGCAAGGGACTGAAAGAGCAGTTAATTCAGTGTTCAGAATCTACCGAAGCTATTAACAGTGAAAAAGCTCCATTAGTGTATCGCTTACAGTTTCCAGATGTACAGAGCTTATGCATTACCCTTCGGAAAATCAAAGTGAGTGAATGTGTACATTGTGGTGGACGTGAAGCTCTCCAACAGGTGTTGGTACTGGTATCCATACTAGTCTCTCTTTTAATTATAGCATGTTATCTGAGTAGCACCACCAGACACTACCATATTCTCCTTCTACTCATATTTGCAAGAGATAACCTGAGAGACAGTGTGACATATGGATGAAGCACGTGGATTTTAGAGACCCAACTGCTTGGGCTCCAATCCTTGATCTATTATTGACTTGCTCTGTGTGCCAGATAAAGCAACTGTGATGTAGTGGGAATAGTATCTACTTTATAAGGTAGCTATGAGAATAACAGTTTAATATTTTTAAAGTATGCACAAAATACTATTTAAGTATAAAAGAAATTAAATGCTAATATCTACTTTATTTACTATTAGTTACAGTTGTTGCTAATCTACCTCCTGTCACCCTATAGAAATAACCCAGAGTGACCATTTTTTAGCCAATGATTTTTCTTTGGTCACTCAAGCACAAGAAGCAACTCTTATCATAGTTTGTATGAACTAGCTTTCAGAAACTAGTATGTCATATTTGTTATGTAAAATATAAGGCTGTTGTAACAACTTTTGTTTCCTCAATCGATGTTGTCCTTGTTTCTGTTCATCTGTATTATCCCCTAGGTTACACTGGTAACACTATAATGTTTCCATCAGTTGAACCTTTTTCTGCCACAGACCCAGAGACTTGACATCACTAGATGTCTTCATTTCATTTCCATGATTCATTTTAAAAATTGTGTGCCATAAGTAACTTCTAAAATGTCTATCCTATTAACATATTAGCTCTTTCAATTTGTAGTTGATATTTTATCTGTGTTTTTAATCTGAATGCAGGATTCATAATTTTCTCTCAATCTGTCAATCTCAGTCTAGATTTCATCCCAATTTTTTGATTAGCACAGATCTCAATGAGAACTCCTTGTTGATATTATTGCTATTAATAGCTGTGGGGATGTTCTTTTTAAGCAAGTTCAGGTAAATTGCAGTTTTATTATTAAAAGCCCCACAGGCCTGAATGGTATCCCCTATATAGTTTCTGTTTACCTTTCTTTTCCATTTCCTCATCCCTATTGTTTCTTCTTTGATCAATTCACAGTTCAGCTGAATCTCACATATAACACTTGAGTACTGATATTTGTCTTTGACACTGTTTGAGAGCAGGTCTTAAGCTCTCTCCATCCTTGTGTTTCCACAGCCTGGTATAGCACTAACTCACACTAGATATTAGCTATTATAGTTAAATGCTATGCAAAAATAAAGCTACTTAAGCATAAAACAGGTGAATATTGGTCATTTACAAGTGATGTAAAATAGACATTACTTAGTCTTGCAAAGCAAACAATCAAAAATAGGCAGAATATTCCCAATTTTGTGCATTAAGAATAGAATTTTAGTTGTTCAGAGAGCAATTTAGTAGCATTTTTTTCCTTCATGTCTATTGAGCTGTGATTCTGGCCTTGGATAGGGTCTCTAGAGGTCCCTCAAAAGAGGAGATGGGAACCTCATCAACTCTTATCACAGAAAAATACTTATCACAGAAAAATCTGCTAGTGAAAAAGGCACATTTTTTAGGCAGAGTTCCAAAGGAAAAAAAATTGGAAAGGAACTTTAGCCTGAGGAATTGAAGGTGCACAGCTATGATGAAGCAGATCAGTCTGGTCCATTCAGTCAGGCCCATACAGGAAAGAAAGAGACCAGTTTTTATGCAATAGCAAAGTGGCCCAGAGTCTGGCTGATTATAATCTCAGATTTGATTTTCTAAGGTGGCTCCTGGAGAAGCCCTTACAAGTGAAGGAGGAAATCTCATCTTCATACTATAATATTTCTGTTCGAGATAAAGTCAGTTTTGTGGAGGGTCAGGTGGAATCCAAGGTGACTGCAAGTTTAGGGCAATAACTGAGAATGTCTAGGATGTTTTGATAGTTAACATCTCTGATGTCCTTCATCTTGAAAGGGAAGGAGACAGGTTATATAAATGTAGGGCTAATCAACTCTGCCAACTTTTAGGCAGATAGTCCCCAAACGATGAATGTACCTATATTGCAGAGTGAAACAAGGAAATTACCCAAAGAGTTAAGATAATAAATGAAGATCAAGCTTTATTCTGCTACTAGTTATATATTTAGCATATGTAGGCCCAAATGAAGATTTACTGATCTTTTTGTGTTTTGTTTTTAGAAAAAATATTTTTAAATGATTTTATTGAGAAAAAAATAGCAATGAGACTGTTTTACAACTGATTAGTAGAACAGTTTCAATAATGAACACATGGCATATTGTTGTGTTAGTGGTTATTCATTGTACAAGATGAAGGCATGATATCCTGTCCAGGAACACTATTAGAACAAATCTTTTTATTCACTGAATTAAGAGAAAGTAGCTGTATATCTCTCCTACCTATTTTGAATGTACAGATACAAAACAGTTGTTCATTTGTATCCCCTTTTTTGTTTAGTTTTGTGAAAGAAGGGTATCCATTGTCATTTAAATATTATAGGTGTGTGAATTCAGCAAAATATTCCAATATAATCCAATAGTCCATAATAGTAGTGGGTTTCCCATAAGACTGGCAATGTCAGAAGTTGTTGACTTGAGCCTTTTATAACTCAGCATATTAATGTGGCTGTAGTTTTTATACTTCATTTTTATACTTTTCTGCTGGATGGTTAACACCAAGATAAAGCAAGACCTATATAACAAGAAATGTAGCTTTTGTATCTGATCAGGTCAGTCAAATCCCTTCAGGATTTATCCTGAAATCCTGTGCTACAATTTGTAGAGCCTTTGTCAGTGTCAGACATGTGGATGAGTCACGGCCTTTGCTTGACCAGTTTGCTCCCTGTGAAAGCCTGAAAGAATATTTTCTCTCCATGTGACTTTCCTTAGGCATACTCTACATTATTGATCACTTTCCTCTGTGGCCCCGTAATCTCCATGATCAGAAAATTTGGGACACAACAGTATGTTACAGTACATTTTCTCCTATATCCTGAGTCTTCACTGATCTTGAAAGGCTAGGGCCAAAATGTTGGCTATCCTTGTAACCCTTCTTTTTCTCTAATTTCTTGGTCTACAAAGTTAAGTTGCTAACCCTCCAGAAGAAAAGCTTATTGTTATTACCCTACAACATAGGCAGTTGAGCTTAACCTCACTGAAAATCATACATCTTAGGCACAACATGGAACAGGTATTTCCCACCAACTATTGATATGTTAACTTTTAAGTCCCTACAGAATATAAAGAAAAAAAATTAAAATTAAAAAAATATTTAAAAAATAGGAATAAACAATCACATTTTTTTACACAGAAGTTTAGCAATCTAACCATATACAGCATTGTAGCAAGACAGTTCTGTGACTTTTTTTTCTTCTATCTTGTTTTCATTTATTACCATTTTTTCAAACAAACATTTACTTGAGAGACAGTATGGCAATAGTTGGTGTGTCATGAGAAGCATTACGTATATAGAAGACCTGAAGTATATATGCTGATACCTGTGAACTAAGTAACTACACTGAAGATAGCAAAATGTCATTGTAGGGTCACTCTTGGAATTCCTGTCATTCAGCTCTTCTAGAAAAAATATTTTTAAGCCTCTGACTACTTCAGAAGAGAGCACAAATTATGCTTTTAAAAAATTTTTATTTTATTGAAGTACAAATATCAATGAGACAGTTTTAAGATACCTTGACAAGATGGATTTGATAAATTAATACATTGCAAACTGTTTTCATAATGTTTTGGTATTGTAGAAGGTACATACATGATATTATACTTACAGACATTATTATACTGTATGTCTCTTATCAGTAACTAAAGAGAGTGTAGCTGTTTACATATCTTATTTTTTATACTTGAATTACATCAAAGATTCAATAATTAATACCTTTTACCTTGCTATTTTCCTCGCGGTTGTCCATAGTACTAGAAGCCAACATAATATCCTGTCCAACCACCATTAGTGCAAATCTTGCCTCTCATAGAATTATGTAGAAGCACAGTGTTATCTATCCCAACTGTACTGTCCATACACACACATCATGATTCTTCCTTTCTATACCCCTTCCTTTGTCTACACCTGTCAAAGATGGGCTCTTCATTGTCATTCAACTAATTTAGGTGCCTGAACTCGACAACACAATCCAACACAGTCCAGCATTTCACAACAATAGTGAGTTATCTGAAGAAGTTGCCGACCATAGCCATTTACAGCTCAGCTTATTATTATGGCCCCGCAGTGTATACCCCATTTTTATACTTTTCTGCTGGATGGTTAAGACCTAGATAGAAAAAGACCTGTATACCAACACATGTACTTTTTGTTTCTTATGAGGTCAGTGAAGTCCTCTCAGGATTTATCTTGTAGCCCTATACCTTGTTCTGTAGATCCTTTGTCTGTGTCATCCATGTGGATGAGTCACGGCCAATGCTTGACCAGTTTGTTCTCTGTAAGAGCCTGAGAAAAAGTTTTCTCTCCGTGTGACTCTCCCCAGGCACAAAATAGAACTTCGATCTCTTTCCTCTGTGGCTCCATAATCTCCTTGTTCAGAAAATTTGGAGCTCAACTGAGTTTCATGATGTTGCAGTACAGGTTCTCCTCTGTCTTAAGTCTTTGCTGACCTTGAAAGGCTAGGGCCAAAATGTAGGCTGGCCTTGTGGCTCTTCTCTTTCTCCAATTCTGATCTGTGAACTTAGTTTGTTAACCATCCAGAAGAAAAGCTGATTAGTATCCTGCAGCATATGCCATTCACTTTGCCTTTTCTGACTAAATTGTTTTTAATTGTTGTTGTCCATTTCCATTTGTATTTCTTCTTTTTGCTTCTTATACTAGGGATACTATATAATTACACATGTGTATCTGGATTATTTCACTTATGAGTATATGTTCAAGTGGCATCCATTTCAATATAAATGCTTCAAGCTTATCCTTCTTAATAGCAGAGTAATACTCCATTATATAGAAATACCACATCTTTTTCAACCATTCCTCATGTGATGGACATCTTGGTTGTTGCCAAGATTTTGCTATCACAAATTATGCCGCTATAAACATGGGTACACATACATCACTATGATAAAATGTTTTCAGTTCCTCTGCGAAAATTCCCAGTAGGGGGATAGCCAGCTTGAATGGGATTTCTAGTCCTACTCTTCTGAGGAGTCTCCACACTGACCACCACAATGGTTGTACCAGTCTACATTCCCAGCAGCAATGGAGAGGTGTTCCCTTTTCCCCACAACCTGGTCAACATTTATTGTTAGTTGATTTCCTTATGATAGCCATTCTTTCTGGAGTGAGATGCTATCTCAGTGTTGTTTTTATTTGCATTTCAGGGGTGACTAGCGATGTGGAGCATTTTTCATATATTTATTCACTTCTTTAATTGTGTCCTCTGAGAAGTGTGTATTCATCTCAGATGCCCATTTCTGAACTGGGTGTTTATATTTGAGGGCTCTGTTGTATCTTAGTTCTTTATATATTCTAGAAAGCAGACCTTTGTCTGTTTGCTTATTAGTTAGGATTTTTTCAAAATTTGTGGGTTGTCTTTTCACTCTGTTGAGAATTTCTTTTGACATGCCGAAGCTCATCAAGAAGAGTTGATCCCAGTTGTTTATTCTTTCAAGTGCTTTCCATGTGAATATATGTTTATTCATGAGCTCTTTACCTACCTCTATGTCTTCAAGAGTTCCTCCTACTTTCTCTTCCAGGAGATGGAGTGTTTCTGTTTTAATGTTTAGATCTTTAATCCATTTTGACTTTAACTTAGTGTATGGTGATAGAGCTGGGTCAAGTTTTAGGTTTTGGCATGTAGAAAGCCAAGTTTTCCAGCACCATTTGTTAAAGAGGCTATCTTTCTTCCATTAAGTATGATTGGCCCCTTTGTTGAAGACCAGATGGCTGAGTGTGTTCATAGATGCTTCTGCACCTTCTAATCTATTCCATTAATCCTCAGGTCTATTTTGTTGCCCATACCATGTTGATTTTATCACAGTGGCTTTGTAGTATAATGTCAAGTCAGGAATTGTGATGTCTCCTCCTTTATCTTTATTGGCAAAGATTGCCTTTGCTATTCTAGGTCGTTTGTGGTTCGAAATACATTTTAGGAATGATTTGTCTATGTCTGGGAGGCATGTTGGGGGCAGGTTAATAGGGATTGCATTAAATCTGTACAACAATTTTGGGAGAATTGCCTCTTCACGATGTTGGTTCTTCCTATCCAGGAGCATGGAATATCTTTCCACTTTCTGAAATCCTCTATAATCTCTTTTCTTAGGGTGTTGTAATTTTCCATGAAAAGATCTTTGACTTCCTTGGTTAAGTGAATCCCAAGGTATTTCATTTTCCGCGGTGCTATTGTAAAAGGTATTGTTTCTATTGTTTCCCTTTCAGTGTGCTTGTTATCTGTGTAAAAAAAATACTATTGACTTTTGAGTATTGATTTTGTATCCTGCTATACCACTTTCCATTTCCCCTGAGAATATTTGCCACATTTGCAGCATGTGCTCTGATATAACTTGTGTATTGCAGTCCCAAAGTTTGGTTATCTGGAAATCATCGAATCCAGACAGCTGGTACCTCCACATCTGCTGCCAGCATAAAACAAGGGTAGCAGGAAAATCTGGAGGGAAATATGATCTTGTGTGGCATGTGATGCATTGTTTTTTTATTTCAAGCTTTGAAATTAAGCCCATGAAAAAATTATTATATCATGTATGTTTCTGTTGCAAGTGGATTAGAAACAAGTTCTATTTAGAAATAACTCCAAGAATAGTTTTTATGTTTTATTTTCACATTGAAAACCAGTCAGTTTTTTGAAAGAGAATACGTACATAAACAAAAGAAAATAAACAAATGTGGTACCAAACTATACTTTTTTTCCGAATGGGTTAGTTAGTAAGCATATAAGCCCAGGAGTTTTTTTCTTGTCTGTCCTAATGGTAGTTTTTGACAGTGCTACTAAATGTATTATCTCAAAGAATTAGAAATTTGCTTGGGATTTATTGGAGCTTTTATTACCTACCCTGGTTTTATTCTCTAACAATTATCTTCTTATTTAAAACAAACTCATTCCTGTCTCAGAAAGAAATACTAGGCTCAGAAAGAAAGAAATTTCAGGAAAAAATGTTAAGCTGATTAGCTAACCTGAGTAAAATTCCTCTGGACATCTATGTTGATGAGTTCTGGAGAGTAAGCAGGCTCCACCAAAGCACCATTGTTACCATGTCATATAAAAATTTCCACATACTGAGCCGGGCGTGGTGGCGCATGCCTGTAATCCCAGCACTCGGGAGGCTGAGGCAGGAGGATTTTTGTGAGTTCGAGACCAGCCTGAGCTACAAAGTGAGCTTAAAGCCAGCCTGAACTGCATAGCGAGACCCTGTCTCAAAAAAGACAAAAAAAAAAAAAAAATTTCCACATACTGAATCCTTTATCAATTCCATAGATGTATGGTATAAAGTGAACGGGGAAAGAAAAGATCATTAGGATAACCTGTGCGACTATTAATCATAGCATGCCAATGTGAATGGAGTAAGACAGTAGGTTAGTAAAGGGCAGTTATGAGTGTATCTGTGGATGACTGACATGTAGTGTGGCACACTGAATGGGGAAGAATGCCCCCTCAGATGTGGGTGGCAGCAAGCAACAGGGTTGCAACCTCGATGTAATGAAAATAGGACAGAAGAAGGAAGTGAGCCCACTTTGAACAGGGCCAGTCTTCTCCATTGCCTTTGAACATAGGTCTCTAATGAAAGTGCATAGGAGCAACTCTACAGTGAACTTCCAGGCCTTTGACTTTGGATCGTTCATCCCTCTTATTCTCTGGCTTCCATCATCTTGGGGTGAGTGACCTGGGTTCATCTGTCTCTCCAGCATGCTGACATCCATTGTAGCTGATGATCACACACATGACCACTGTGGGCTTTCCAACTCTAACCTAAGGTTACCTAATAAAACCCTTGCATAATTGTATACATATTTTCTATTGATTCTATTACTCTAGGAAAAGCTAATATGAACTGTAAAATAAAGCTTAAAAAGAAACTATAAAATGAAACTGTAAAATAAAAGATAATTTTCATGAGTTGTTATTAAAAACAAAACAAGCAATTATGCAGTTATATAGAAAAGTACAAAGAACATTTGAAGGGACTGATGGCTCACTGTCAAAAGTGAACTTTTCACCTTTCAAATTTGAGAGCCAATACGGCCAGTCTATGTGAATTTTCAAGGACAATATTAGGGACAATGACACTGGCCCATGATTTTCTCTTTTCCAGTACCACAATACTGCCTGTTGGAACAAGATTCATTTGAAGAGTTACCTCAGTGAGAGGCTGATTCTGCATAAGAGCAAATTGATTTAGAATTTTCTGACCATCCAGAGAGATCAGTGTCCTTAGAAGGTGTTTGAGGACATTGTTAGAATTAAAATCACTCAGTGATAACTATGGAAAGAAGAAAGTCAGTTCCTTTTAAGCTTTTAGAGAAGTCAGACTCCATGAAAATAAAGGGGATGTGGATGAGGATGTTTAAAAATGCAAAATTCAGTTTATGTTGAAAATAAATTGAAAATAAATTCTTGAACTGTGTTTTTGCAAGAGTTATTGACACATATCCTATTGAACCTGAAGATACAAGGTGATAGAGTGACTCCCTTTGCTCTCTTCTTTCATGTCCCAAGATATTCAAAGTGACAACCTGGAGCTGGGTGTCCAGTGCCAACTAGATTTATAAAAATTTATTAAATGGTTGACCATTAAAAGATCCTCATATAATACTCAGTGTAATTGCCAAACACAGATTGGAGACTGGAAGTGGGAAGCAATGGCATGTTTCTCAGTCTCAAAATACTTTCTGTGAGTCATAAAATTTTCTCTATAATATTCTGTTCCATAAAGTACTAGGCTAAATTTACTCGTTTACTTGAAAATTGCTTACTTATTTACTTTGAACCTTGGAATATTGGTTATATGTCATTTATACTCTTCAATTCATATACTGTAGCATTATGAATGTTGCCTGGAAAGTACAGTCTGCATCTGGGTTGGCCAAGTGACTTGCTTAACAACAGGCCTTAGCACAAGTGTCTTAAGGCTGTGCTGGAGCTTGTCTTTGCTGGCGAGGAGCCCTGTTACTGGTTATATGTGAGGAAGCTTGGCCAGACCTCCTGGATAATGAGATGATGCATGACTGATACCATGTGAAGACAGAGGTAGAAAGACAGCCCAAACTGTAGGCTGAGTAGTTATTTTAGGCCTTAATATTTGGAACAGATTGCTATTCAGCAATAGATAAATATCAGGATATTTCTGTAGAGGAATTCTCCTCATTCTTTTTTTCATAGTATTAATATTTTTCATCAGTTTAATGAGTATTCTCAAAAGTTTTTTAATTTACTGTATTTTATTGAGAGACAAATATCAATGAGATGGTTTTAAAGCTGATTAATAGGATATCTTCAATAGTTAATACATTGTACATTGTTATCTTCTTAGTGGCTATCCATAGTACAAGAAGCAGACATGACATCCAATCCAAACACTATTACTATAAATCTTTCTTCTCATAGAATTAAGCTAAAGTAGCCATATATCTATCCTAATTATTTGTATATACAAATACAAAATGGTCCTTCCTTTGTATCCCCCTTTTTTGTTTAGTCTTGTCAGAGATGGGTATTCCATTGGCATCTAAATACTATAGGAGTGTGAATTCAGTAAAACGATCCAACCCAGTACAGCAGTCCACAATAGTAGTGGGTAATCCACAGAATTTTGTAAAAGACTAGAGCCTTTTACAGCTCAGCATATTAATATGGCTTTACTTTATATACCCCATTTTTATACTTTTCTGCTGGGTGGTTAAGACCGAGATAAAGCAAGACCTATTTAATAAGAAATGTAACTAATGTATCTGATAAGGTCAGTCAAGTCCCCTCAGGATTTATCCTGTAACCCTGTACCATACTTTGTAGATCCTTTGTCAGTGTCAGCCATGTGGATGAGTCACAGCCATTGCTTGACCAATTTGCTCTCTGTGAAACCCTGAGAGAAAGTTTTCTCTCCATGTGACTCTCCTTAAGCACACTATACATCATCAGTCACATTCCTCTGTGGCTCCATAATCTTTTTAATCAGAAAAGTTGGGGCCCAACTGAGTTCCATGATGTTATAGTACAGTTTCTCCTATGTCCTGATTCTTCACTGACCTTGAAAGACTAGGGCCAAAATGTTGGATGACCTTGTAGCCATTTCTCCAATTTTTGATTTGCAAGCTTAGGTTGTTAACCCTCCAGAAAAGAACCTAATTATTACACTGTGTGGAACATTAAGTCCTATGGAATATGAGGAAAAAAATTAGAAAAAGTAGGAATAGATATATGTTTTTACACAAAATTTAGAAATCTAACCGTATACAGCATTGTAGTAGAACCATTCTGTGACTTTTTTTTTCCTTGTGTCTCTTTTCTTTTTCATGTTTATTACCCATTTAAAAAAAAAAAGACTTTTACTTGTGAGACAGTAAGGTAATAATTGGCATGTCATGACAAGAAGTACATATTTAGAAGACCAGAATGACAGGCATTCCAAGCCTGACCCTTGTATTACACATTGCTGTCTTCAGTGCAATTGCTTGGTTCACAGATATCAGCATATAGTCAGGTTGAGTATCCTACCAATTAACTGCTAGTGTAGAAAACCTGCTGATGTTTCTCGGGATCATTGCCTTGCCCATGTTCTGTGTACAAATGTATGGCTTTGTCCTTGTCCTATTTCCCAGCTTTTCTCCTTACCCTCTCCTCGTTCAATCCTCAAGTTCTTGCTTTCCTTTTATGTTATGCATTTCTATTTGTATTTCCTCTTTTGATTTCTTAAACTAGAGAGACTATATGATATTTACTCTGTGGGTCTGGTGTATTTCACTTATGAGTATATGTTCAAGTGGCATCCACTTAACTATGAATGCTTCAAATTTATCATTCTTTATAACTGAGTAATATTCCATTGTATAACAATATCACATCTTTTTTCATCCATTCCTCAGGTGATGGGCATCCTGGTTGTTTCCAAGATTTTGCTCTATAAACAAATTGTGCTGCTATAAACATAGGTACACATATATCTCAATGATCTCCTCATTCTTGAAATTTCTCTTCAATAGTTCTAGAAGTTCTAACTGGATGTCATTATGTTCTTTGAGGTATAGTCTACTAGTTGTGCTGGAGATTCCTGCTTCCAGAAATACCATACCATAATATTCCATGCAGCTCATACATAGGCTTTTCTATGCCATGATTAAGACAAAATAAGGGACATGTGGAGTGAGTGAGAGGAGAAAGAAGAACCAAACCAGAATAGATACAACTTGAGAAGTGATAGGATTATATAGACCAACTGTGTAGCATCTTATTTTATAAAAGAGATTCCTAACACAAATGCATATGTCCTTAGACCAGTGATCTAAGATCTCGGAGCGTCAGACATGGATCCAGACAGAATCTCCTCTCTCCAATCTAGACTTCATTTCCATTTATGTTTTTGCTATGCCACTTAAAGAGTTTTCCAGGAAAGAAATGTAGATTTAGGGAAAACTTTTTAATAGTGATAAACTTTGAGGAATGTTAAGTATTTTCTAGAAACTAATTGGGTGCGTTGTGCTAGCCACCAAAATGTGGCATGGCAGTGCACACCTGTAATCCCAGCACCGGGGAATCTGAGACAGGAAGATCACTATGAGTCTTAGTGGTGTAGCAAGACCCTGCACCAATTAATTAATGAATTAATTAATTTTAAAAAATTAAAAAAAGAAGAGTGGGGTGTCCCCAGGATCCATGCTGTGTCATATTTTGAGTGACTGAGGCTTTTCTCCCCTGAGTAGTGTATTCCTGTCAGGTGACAGGGGCTTTTGGAGCACTGTGGTCTTCCTTTCCCTTTCAGCATAACAGGTGCAGTTGGCTTTCATTTGCAATCTTGGGGGAACTGGGGAGAGATGGAGAACCAGGCTGCCTGGCATGTGAGTACATAATCATGTTTTGCAAAAAGACCCTTGCTTATAGAGCACCAGAACATTAGATGGTCATTCTGAGGCAGGGACAAATGAAGTACAGAAAAATTCAATAATGTTTCCCTGCCACAACGAGGAAGCCTCACTGTGGTAGAAGATCAGAAAATAGGATAACTAATAATTATTCCTCTCCTTCTCCTTTGGCCACTTTGCACAACTGAAAAAACATCAGGAAAGATTTTTGAGAACTATGTTGTCTTAAGTCTATTTTAAAGATATTCAGAGATTTTCTTTTGAAAATCTATCTCAATCTATGCTATTTAGTTTAATAATGCTATAAAATATTATTTGGAAAGAATGAGCCATGTAGTTGCAGTGTAGTCCTGGGTAGACTATTGTGAAAATGTAGTACAGAGAGATCAGAGCAATTGAGTCATAACATTTTAATCTCAAGCTTTGGATGGGTATTAGAAAATGACTTAAAAGGATTTTTAAATTAATGAATAATTCCTCAGGGATTTTGCTTTAAATTAGGAAACCAAAATAAAAATGAGAAGAGATTAAAAAAAATAGGAAACCCAAATTGAGGGTCATATCAATGCTTTGAGGTAAATTAGAGTAGAGAACACACATGACCTGTGCATCAGTGACCTTGATAGTGATTGAGAATAAGGGGCTGTCTCGTTTCTTTCCTGTTGACACACAGCCTTGTAGAGCTTAGTTTCTTGGCTCAGAACCTTGTCTCTACATAGTAATTCATAGATTTGATATTTATTCAGTGCCTGTCTTTGTCCTCATTGAGCTATGCACCAGGAGTCCAAAAGGAGAGGACACTGTTCATGTTTTTTCCAATGCCTTGATCCCTGATGCAGATACATGATTCAGGCCACTGAATGTCTAAATGTGTCACACTCAGAGACTAGTGCAGAAGGATGTCACTTCCCAGTGGGAAGAGATTTCCTAGGAACAAAGGGAATTTGACTTGTTATAAGCTTCTGAAAGGTGACGATGGGTATGTCTCTTCTACAGAACAGCCTGGAGAACACGTGGAGGTTTACTTAAGTATTTGGGGAGTGGCTTGTTTGCTGTTATGGCTGAACCATTAGAGGGTAAAGAAAAGGCTTAGGGGCAAAAAGTAAGGCCAGGAAATATAGTTATTCTGGTTCCCAGAGGTCTATAATTCCAGTTTAGGAAGCTGGACTAGATTTGCTGTATACACAGCATTGTTATTGTACTGAGATGTGTTTCATCAGAGGTAGAAGAATTGTGTCATATTTGGGCCAGGGACATGACTCCCCTGGCAAGTGCAAGAGCCGGAGTTCATACTTTTTGAATTCTAAAATATGTATCAACCTAATGATCTGACATATACAATTCAGATAGAAATTCCCTTTGCAGTGTGGAAATTTGTTTTTATGATCCAAGTATATACGTTCTTTAAATGATGTCAGCCTCAATTACAGGGAAACCTTTACAGATCTGTGTAAAGCCTTATGCAGAGGCATTTACCCATCAAGTTTCTGGATAAACTTAATGTGGTACTTTGTATTAAGGATAAAACTGTTAAACTTCTACATCAATTGAGAAGAATTTAAAGGATTTTTTGCTATTTAACTAAGAAAACCTATCAAAATTTTAATGTATTATAATAAAAATGTTGAGTCCAAAGTGCAAACATTCTTTCACTTCAAAACATAAACAAGAAAGATGGGAATAGAATACAATGTTGGTAGCCATGGTAAAATATAAATATATTACTCCACTCATGAGATATATAATAAGGATCCAGGCAAGCACTTTCCTAAGTAGGTAGTATGGGAGGGTGGAAAAATATGATCTTTAGGACAGGACAGACCTCAGCTTAAATACCTACTGTTCCCTTTTCTAGTTCTGTGTACTCAGCAAGGTGCTTACTCTCTCTAAATCTCAACCAATATAACTAGAAATAGGGATAATGATGCCTGCTGTTTAAGGTCCCTGAGGAAGAGTTTTTCTTTTAAACTCTAGCCTGTTATCCATAGAACATAGGCCAGTACTCCATGAATAAAATCTGTTATGTTATATGCTGCTGAATTTGGTAATGGGCACTTAGTAAATATTTACAAACTGGAGAAATGCTTTTCTTTTCTTCTTTTTGTTCTACTAGGAAGTGAACCCAGGGCCTTTGTATGGAGCTATATTTCTGGCACCTTTTCTTTTCTAGTTTAAGAGTAGAAACACAGACAAAAACAGTAAAAAACAACAATGCACATGATACTGAGTTTCAGAACAAGAATGAAAATTTAGCATTGGTTGTTATATTGCATATTTTCATCATGAGATCTATTGTTCAGATTAATAGATACAGATACGCAAAATTAGTCATATAATTAAACATTAATGCTTACTTTAAAGAAACTATTTTTTCTCTTGTCCTTTTTAACTTTATTTTTAGAATTTATTTTAAAGAGAGACTATTAATTGCTAAGACATTAGAAATAGTACAATTTAGAAGAATAGGATGAGAAGTATTCAACTGTGGTTTCTATATTGAACTTTTTAACTTTTTAAAAAAATTTTTTAAGCAATACAATATAGTAATAAAAACAGCATTAAGAAATAATTTGTACAATGGGAAGGAAAATACTGTATTGAGGCAAAGGACAAAAGAAAGAAGGGAAAATATATTATATATATATATATATGTAATAGTTTGGAGAACTCTCCTGGCAATTGCAATATGAAATGCAGCTCTCAAGTCTTCTGTGCTACACCCTCCCTTCAGTCTTCAGCACTCTGGCAGCCACTTATCCTTCTACTGTTTCCAGAGCTACCTATTTTGAACACGACCATCACATATCATGTAGATATTTCAGATCGTCGCTTCCGTGAGCAATGCGAGTATAGAATTCCCCTGGTCCTTTAATGGCTCGATGGCGCTTTGCTTGATTGCTGACCGGGATTCCACTGTGTGGCCACACCACGTTGTGCACACCTACTGGCTTTCAGGAGGAAGTCTTGGCTTCTTTCTTTCTTTTTGTGGTGAACATAAATAAATCTTCTATAAATATTAATGTAAAAGGCTTTTCTGTGCAAATAGTTTCAAATCTGCTGAGAAAATGTCTAGAACTGTGATAGCTGGACTGCATGATAAGATTCTGCATAGCTTTGAAAAAACTGCAATGTTGTCTTGTAATGTATGTGTACTATTTTGCCTTCAAGCTGGCAATAGGTGGGAGTTCCTCCAGCTCTGTACCCTCGTAAGCAGTTCATCCTATCAGCTTGTAATTGTTTAGCCATTTTTATTGGCATATAGTAGTATCTCATTGTTGCTTTGCTATACACTACCCTAGTTAAAAAAAAAAAGTCCAATATTTAGTTTCTTATGTACTTGCTTGTCATTAGTTATCTTTGGGTAAGGTTTCTATTCAGATTTTCCCATTTTAAAATTACATTGCTTGGTTTCTTACCATTGAATAATTTTTTTTTCTATATTTTAGGGAAGGATCTACAGGATCTCACTACTAGATCAGACTTGTAGTGGTTGTCCTGTTTACAGCCTCCAGAGTGCTGGGGTTACAGGAGTGTGCCACTATGCCCAGTCTCAAGTTACCATCTCAGTGTGCCCCGGGGGCAGGGCCAGCGCTGCAAGCCTGGGGATCAAATTCCTGGCCCCGCACTTGCTTGCAGGTGCTTTGATCCCCTGAGCTATTTGGTCAGCCCTTTCACTGAGATTTAAGAATGCTTTGGTTGTAGTTCCTTTATCAGATATGTGTTTATGTAAGTATGTATTTTGTAAATATGTTCTACCACTATGAAGTTTACCATATTGTTTTTATCATAGTAGCTTTGTACTATAATTTCAAGTTGGGAATTGTGATACCCTCTGTATTGCCTTTAGTACTCAACATTGTGCTTGCTATTCTAGGTCTCTTGTGGTACTAAATGAATTTTATGATTGTGTTAGTCCTATCAAGTATGTTATTTGTATTTTGATCAGGATTGCACTAAATTTGCATGACAGTTTTGGAAATAAGGTAAATTTCAACTGTTTTGATTCTTCCTGCCCAAGAACAAGTAATACCTTTACATTTTCTGATATCCTCTTTTATCTCCTTTTTCAAAGTAGTGTTGCTTCCCATGTAAAGGTCCTTTACTTCTTGTTACAGATTTATTCCCAAGTATTTCAGTTTTCTTGATGCCATTTTGAAAAGCATTGGTGCCCTAATTTCTCTCTCAGTGAACTTATTATTTGTGTACAAGAATGTTGATTTTTTTGATGGAAAGTAGTTTACCATCCCTTGACAGTCAGTTGATGAATTTCCTTTTGAGTTAAATGTTTTTCTTATATGTAGTATATTGTTGAGTTTATATCCTCAATTTGCTCATTAAATTTGAGTGAATTTGGCGATCTTCTTTGTAAAGTATCAGCCATCAGCAAATGATGATTTCACTTCTTTCTTTCATAGCTCCATTCCTTTTAATTAATTAATTTATTTAATGAACTTGGGATAGGATCTACAGGATTTACAGGGTCTCACTGTGTAGATCGGACTCATAATTATTCTCCTGCTTTGAGCCTCCCAGGTGCTGGGATTACAGGCACACACTACCACTGATTACCCTGGTAGGACTGTTTCCATTTTGTCCCATAAATTCTGGTATAACGTATTGGTCTTGATGTTTAATTATAGAAATTATATAGTAGTTTGTACAGTTTCTTCTTTAATTTCAATCTGTGATGCATTGTTTTTTCAGTAGGATGTTATTTAATTTCCATGTGCTTATGCAGTTTTTGTGGTTTCTTTTTCCATTGGTTTCCAGTTTCATTGTTCTAAGATGTGATCATATATGTGGAATAATTTCAATTCCTTTGCAGTTACTAAAAGCGTGATCTATGAGTTTCTATGTGATATATTTTAAAGAAACTCCTTTTCACAATTGAGAAAACTGTATAGTTTCTTGTAAGTTAGACCACTGTAGATATCTGATTAGGGTTTTTGTTTAAAGGTTTGGTTCATGTCTGACATTTCTTTATTGATATTTTGGTGTAGTTTATCTGTCTATTTCTGATAGTAGAATACTGAGGTTTCCCAGTACAATTTTATTAGTGCTTAACTGACTTTGCATGTCTGTTAATATTTGCTTTACATAGTTGGAATGCTGGGATTTGGTGTATATATACTTATGATTGTTATCTTTCCTTAGATCGTTCCGTTAACAAGTATGGAGTGACCTTTTCTGTCTGTTCTGATTAGTCTAGGCTTGAAATTCAATTTGTCTGCAAATAGAAAGCTATCCCTGATTTTCTCATGTTGCTGTTACATGGAATATTGTTTTTCACCCCCTGACATTTAGTTGATGAATTTCTTTTTTGAGTTAAATGTGTTTCTTATATGTAGCATAAAATTGTTTCTTTTTGCTCTCTCCTCTCTCTCTGTCATTTATTTTATTTATTTATTTATTTTCTGATGCAGGGTCTTACCGCACAGGCCAGCATGACCATGATCTTCAACTTCCTATGTAGCTCAAACTCATGTCAGTCATCCTGTGTTAGCCTCATGAGAGCTAGAATTACAAGTGTGAGCCACCACACCTGGCTCAGACCTTTTCTTCTGTCTCCACTCTGCCAATCTTTTCCTTTTGATTGCTGAATTGAGACAGTTGACAATAATGACTATCACTGATATTATTAATTCATTTTTGTCAAATGATTTTCTTGTGTTGGTTTCCTTTTTTCTGAGAACGGTATTTAATTTCTTGGCTTGTCTGCTGGATTTGTTCTCTTGGGGTTCATGGAATTGTGGCCTCTTTATTTCCTTTTAGAATGTACTTCAGAAAATTCTGGAGTGCTGCTTTGGTGATCGCGAATTTCTTTAGAAGTTCTTTATTAAAGTATCTTCTTCCTCCATTTGTATTGAGAAGTATACTGTGATTCTGATGGGCTTTCTTTTGTAGGTAATTTGTTTCTTTTCTCTGACAGCTTCTGTTGAATATCTAGAATCTCGACTATTATCTGCCTTTAGATAGATTTTTTTTTTGATCATGGCTAATTGGAGTTATTTATGACTCACTTATTTGTATATCAAATTATTTTTTACATGCTTGGGAAGTTTCTGCCATTATTTTGTGAAAGATTTTTCTATGTCCTTTGTGCCATCTGCAGATTTTTTCATTGATTGAGAACAATCTTATGTCATTCTTCTTTTCATAACCTAGAAGATGTTTGATTGATTTTTTCTTCTTTTGTAGTGCCTTGCTACCTTAAGGCAAAGCTGAAAATTGAAAGCTCATTTGAAACTGCATATGTAATGTTTTATTACTGTGGTTGGTTATGCTGTGTATATATTCAACAGAATTTTTAACATCCCAGATATCTGTTTTAAATATTTTATAGAATTCAGTTCTTTCTTATGTTGGACATTTATGGTTTCCACAACATCCCTAAACTCTCCTATTTTTTAAATCTATATCTACTCTAGTTTACCAGCCATGATCATCATTTCTTTAGTTGCCTGTGAAATTATTTCTGATTTACTTTTTTAGAGCCTCATTCATCTGCCTTGTTACTTCTGCTGCTACTATTTGAGAAAGTTCAGTATGTGGATTTGCTTTCTTCCAACTCAATTCCTCTTGGATGTGCACTGGATGACCTGGGGGACTGGACTTGCATCTTGTTTCTGTATTTTCTCATTTTCTATTAAATATTTTTCCTGCATTGGTATTTGTAAATTGCCTACTATAGGTAGCTTTATTACTAGCATTTTAGACTGAGGAAATGACTACTTTTCGTAGATATCTTTAGATATAGGTGGCTTTTGGCTCTTGAGGGTACTCCAAGACCTTGTCTTGATAATTTACTGAGGATGAGAAGTGAATGAACAACAATGCCACAATACCACAGTCTAGTACCAAAGAACCATGTGATATCCTACTTGGTTCTTTGGTGCTAGACTGTGGTATTGTTCATCAATCTCTAGGATGAGAACATGTTATCTGAGCTAGCACCTGGTTCTTTGTTACTGGACCATGGTACTGTTTAGGAAACTCCTACCATCTCAGTATTGGCATACAGGGAAGAAAAACTGATCACAGTAACTATGTCATATTTGCTATCATAGTACAGTCATTAATGACAATAGCATCAACAAAAAGCTAGACAATGACAAGCTGTTTTCACTGTTAATTTGCCAGCTTTGGCCATAGGTACAAGATTTATAAAAATCAATGTTATAAATATTCTCTTAATAAAGAATAAGAGGAAAAAGAGAGAAATAAAAACAGATGCTGATAATGAAGAAGACAGGAAGGCAAGGAAGAAGAAACAAAAACTAAGCATGAACAACAAAAGAACCTAAAAATAATATTCATACTCATGAAAAGCAATAATAATCAGGAGAAAATAAATAAAAAAGCAAAAATAAAAGAAAAAGAGATTTATCTTTTATTTCAAGCTTGTGGTTACCTTCTCGGTTCCATTTTTGTGATGTCTAATTCAGTTTATGTCTCCGCTGTCTATTTTGAACACAGCATGTGACCCAAACTGGCCTTAAACCTGTGGCTGTCCTTCTGCCTGAAGCTCTGGCATACTGGGATAATGGGTGTGTACCTCCAGCTCTGAGTTCTGTTTTCTTATAAGTCCTCTTGTTTTATCTATAATTTTAAGAAATTTTTGTTGACTTAAATTTGTTGCCACTGACAATTTTCTACTTGTCAAATTGTATTTTTTAATTGTATTCTATGTCTTGTAAATATAGTAGGTAGCCTTTTTGTTATACACAGGAAAAATATTCTAGGATTCCCAGTGGATGCCTGAAACTATAGATTGTGGCAAACCCTATATTTGGTATGCTTCTTCCTACTTGGTTATTCTTTTTTTTTTTTTTAGTGCCTCACAATGCAACTCGGACTCAGTAATCCTCCTGTTTTCAAGCCTCTCAGCCCTGGGATTACAGGAGTACCTGTTTCAGTGGCCTGGGGTGGGACCAGTGAGGCATGTGGTGTAGGCATGGACCCCTAGTCCCTGCACTTGCCTAAAAAGGCATTTAGTGCGCTGAGCTATCTGATTGGTCCCTACATGACTGTTAATACAATGACATTAACAGATTAATGATAATTTATAATAAAAATTATAGTATGCTATAATAAAATTTATATAATTATGGTTTGTCAACATCAATTTTTGTGTGGGAGTGGTTATGTTCTTATAGGCAAGATCACAGAATCCTAAGACTTTAAAATGCACAATTGTCCTTTGGTGGACCTTGCGCGAACCTTTCATAAACATTCTCACTTTAATCATTATGTAAAAACTGAGGACAGCTCTTATGTATATTTATAGAACTTTTATTCTTGAAAATTACAAATCTCAAACTCCAGATGCTGGCACTTTGTTAAATTTAAACCCCTGCCTGTTTGACATAGAAAAATTGCTGTTCTCTCCTTGCATTTCTCCTTCCTTCATTGAGGTTAGAAAATTGCCTTAAGTAGGGAACTGAGGCAATAATATTTCTTCTTTTTATTTGAATCTATAGCTCATACCTATTGGAGCATAATGCAGTTTAAACCATGGACCTGCATGATATAGTAGAGAACTTTAAAATTTCAAAATTTCTAGAATCTTTGGACAGCTTTATACTTTAAGTACAAATCAGAGATCTGAGAATGCATTTGATTTAAAATGTTTCTCAATACCTTTATTGTTATACAGCATATATTTTCTTTGTTTTTTTTTACTAATACATTCTCATAATACAAAGGCAATTTAGTGGAATAATCTTCCTTTCTGATATTTGAATCATGTGAACACAGAACTATACATTTAAAAAAATGTGTTTGGATAACAACAACAAAAAGAAAAGTTAAAACAAAAACAACAAAAAATTGTCCTTTTTTTACAGGGGACATTGAAGTGGACCTAATTCAGTTTTCTTTTTAAAAGCCTCCAAAGACAAAAAGAGCTGGAGACTAGTAGTTTAGTGAAAATTTTTTTTTATTCATCTTAGGTTTTAACAGCTGCCTTTATTGTTTTAATAGAGGTTTCAAAGTATTCTCTTTATCAGTATTTGTAGACCCAGACTCTGGGGAATGTGCCCCAAAGTACATGTGTTGGCCTCTTATTGCCATCTGATGAATTTTTTTTTTAATTTATTTTTTATTTTATTGAAGTACAAATATCAATCAGACAGTTTTAAGATGCCTTAACAAGACAGATTCGAGAAATTAATACATTGCAAACTGTTTTCATACTGTTTTGGTATCGTACAAGGTGCATACATGATATTATACTTACAGACATTATTATAGCATATGTCTCTTATCAGTAAATTAAGAGTGTAGCTGTTTATTTATCTTATTTTTTAATACCTGAATTATATCAAAAATTCAATAATTATTTTCCTAGTGGATGACCATAATAGTACTAGAAGCCGACATAATATCCTGTCCAACCACCATTAGTGCAAATCTTGCCT
>PVKA01003844.1:0-72948 GCA_004027165.1 Ctenomys sociabilis
AAAGCTTATTTGTACTTAGAAAATCTCTCTTGAAAAACTACAAGACAATCATATTTACATCTGCAGTCCTTTAAAAAAAAAGCTCTTCAGGAAGATTTTTTTTTTCCATTTATTTTTATTTTATTAAAATACAAATGTCAATCAGACAGTCTTCAGGAAGATTTTTGGAGTGTATTTGTATATACATGCACATGTCTCTATATACTACTAATCTTTCCCCATCTTTGCATTTTAAAACTGTTATTGAAAAATAAAGGATATATTTAACTGCCAGGAACTTTATAAATTTATCTGCTAAAAAAGTTCTGGAGTTTAGAGAGCTCATAATGATAAAAGGCTTTTCTGTTTGAGTCCCATGTTTGGATTTTATTTTATTTTTTTATGGATTTGGTGTAGAGTCTCACTCTACACAGACTCAGCTCAGACTCATAGTGATCCTCCTGTTTTCAGCTTCTCCAGCACTGGGGATTACAGGTGTGTGAGACCATGCCCAGGCACAGTAGCTGTCTCAGGCACCCAGAGGTGGGCCCAGCGCAGCATGTGGTGCCAGAGACTGAACCCCAGGCCCTGTGCTTGCCTAAGCAGGTGCTTAGTGCCCTGAGCTAGTTCGCTGGCCCTCCATATTTGGATTTTAAAGATAAGAAAAATACCTCTACATTTTTAAGCTCTTCAACCTTATTTCACTGAAAGAGAAACTAAATATATTGAAATGGTTTATTGTCTGTTTTGACAAATTTGAGAAATTGGGGAAGAGGCCTTCAGTGTACAATCTTTTGTAGTAACTGGTAACCGGGTCAGGGCCTGTAATTGGGCCTCTTGAGAATTCATGTCTGCACCTTTCTCACCACAGTATGTTCAAGTTTATTGTCACCTTGAAAGTGAGCCTTTCCCTTTTTGAATCAGAACAATCACTTTGCTAACTGATAGCAAGTTAAAATATCTTGCTTTCAGCCTTCGATGTTGTAACACTAATAAGCAGTTAAGTTTTTGTTTGGTTCCTTATTTTAAAAGGTCCAAGAGGAGGTACTGTTTTCTTTTTCTTTCTTTTAGCTTTCTTGTTATGATAACTGATTTTTTGTCCTTTAAGAGTCTAGAATCTAGGGTGAATGAAAGATGAGTTATTTCAGTAAGTAATTTTAAGTTTGGAAATGAGTGTTTATTGTGGTGCTGGTCTTTTCTTCATGGGGTAGTTTCACGAAACTACCTGGTCATGTTTTATTCAGTGGAATCATATTAAGGACCAATGTTTAGCAGTTTTTGAGCTACAAAAGGATGGTTTCTTATGGCCTAACCTATCCTGTGATAATGTTTTTCTTGTTTTGGTCCCAGAGATTGAATTTGGAACCTTGTGTTTGCCAGGCAGATGCTTATGCTGCTGAGCTATATCCTGGGCCCAGATGATGCTCTTTTAAAAAGGCCTCCTAAATGGAGAAATAGAAATGAAGGAAAACTGAAGTTCTTGTAATGGTAATACAAGAAACAATTAAATGTGTATAGTAGTGTACAGGATTTCCTTTCAAGACTTTAAAAAAGTGATTGTTTCTGGGTAGGGTGGTCCACACCTAAAATCTCAGCACTCTGGCAGACTGAGATTGCAAGCTTGAGTATAGCCTGGGCGTTTTAGAGAGACATTGTCTCAAAAATAAGATAGAACTGGGGATATAGCTTTGTGCAGAGTCCATGGATTCAATCCTCAGGAATACCAAAAATGGATGGATGGATGGATGGATGGCTGGACAGATGCACGGGTGGATAGACAGATAGCTATTAAAGGAATATTCCAGTTTAATTGAGCTCTTATCTGGTTTCCAAATTTGTATTTTCATGTCAGAGTTGACTTGCCTCAGAAGTAATTTTATCTCTGGTTAGGATAGTATTCTGGAGATCAGATACCATATGCAAGAATTGCAGGTAGGTGGACATGAATGGGGGTTGGAACCTGCCTCTGGCTTCAGAGTGTGTGTGGGTACAGCGTGAGTACTTTGGAATCAAGCTCTAGGGGCTGAGATGAAGACCTAGCCTGTATCCTCTACTCTTCTTTGGAAGTAAATTTCTGGCCTCTGAAATTGGTTTTTAGAAGTAAAATTAGTGAATGCTTTTGTTAATATTAGAGGAACTTTCACAAAAATACTTAAAACACAAACAGTATTTTTTCCTGAAAATCTCCTACATAGCAAACACATTTTCTTCCACATCGCAGTATTTAAGGAGCAATGGGGAATCAGTTGGACTTTGGCCTACTGCTGGATGTTGACATTGTAGGTGTCCCCAGGCTTTGGGTGACATGCCTGCTCTTGGTCTGTTTCTTGCAGCACGCAGGTAAAATCAGGGACTGATTTTGCAGGCCTCAGCTGCCTATCTGCCAGGGACCACTTAGCACTAAAAAACATTGAGCTAATTCCTGGTCTTGTTCTGGCCTTCATAGCAACTTGTACTGTAGATTCTGAATTTTTCACGCTTTCAGCAGTGTTGTTTTATCTAAAAAAAACAAGGAAGCTAAGTGACAGGAACCTTAAGGTCCACCCAGCAGTAATTTAAAATGGCCTTATGTTGTGATTGGCAGTACACAGTACTATAACTTGGCAGCAGTAGACAGGTGTCCCGCTGACTACAGGAGCATATTAAACATTTTGAATAGCCATTCCAAACTCCTGCAGTCCATGCCTGGCTTGTGCATACAGAGCTCTTGGCCTGTGATGGCTGTTGATGGGTATAATTAAAACATGCATCAGATTTGCCTTGAGCAAATTAACTCTAGGTAGCTAGATTGCTCCCTAGGACAATCTTCATCTGTGGACCTTAGATGATTTTAGCTTCATCTCAAAACCTACCGGCGGCCAAGCAGGGCTTGTCTTTCCCTCAGTCACTAAGAGCAGGCTCTAACACTGTCTTGTCCTGAGGTTTTTGGCCTGAGATACATCACTAATGTGAGAATGCTGTGGCCAGAGCCAGCTTGGAGTCATACCCTGTTAGGGTGGGATGTGGGACTGTGGGCCCTGAAGACTGAGCTTTGCTGTGAGTCTTTGGAGGTACAGGATTATGAACACTCCCCAGGGGAGCATATTCAGTCTCATGTTCTTGTTGTGCACTGAGGTTCTGTTGTTGATAAGCACTATGTAGGAGGTTTACATAGTGCTGAGGCTCAAGGCATTGTGAGTGTAGTCTGTACACCACCTGCAGTAAGAAGTTCAATGCTTTAAGCTTAATGAGATTTGTTACCCTCCTTCCTCCATTAAACTTTGTTTTAGCTTTTGAGAAATATTAACTGAATTATTACTCAGTGGCCTGTATGCTGTGATAGATTATAATGATTAAAAAAAAAAACAACAACAAACCCAAGTTGGTCTTTGTTCCAGTAAACTAGGGATAGAATCAATAAAAGAATGATGGCTTTGTTTTAGTATTTCCTAGGACTGATTCCAAAGAACCCTTACTTTGTTCTAGGGAATGTTAAGGTGAGATAAAAATTTAGTTTGCAGAGGAGAAAGAACAACGATTATGGAGAATGTCATAGTAAAGGGTCTGGGATGCCAGTGCCCCACAGTGTCTTCACAGATGGGCACTCACTACTGGCCAGGTTCCTTCCTGTTAACTTCTTAGGACTGCTGTTTTCTCACCATGGTCCTCATCATTTTGCAAGAGTAGCTACTTAGAGCCCCTCCTTGCGGGCTTGTGTTTTGTATCCTGAGAGCAGGGTGTCAGGCAGCTTGAGTAACCAGACCCAAGCCCTTGGCACTGTTTTTTTTTTTTTTTTTTTCTAAACCATCTGTTCTGTTGCCATGCTGTCATGCTGTGAAAAGCAGGGGCTGTCTTGAGCTCACTTCCAGCTACTTTCCATTGCAGCTGCTGTGCCATTTCAGGAAAGACTGTGAGACCTGCAGGCCTGTTCTTCCTCTTCATGCACATGTGCTGGCATTTGGCATAGATAATTACAAATTTAGTATGTGCAATTGCACAAGAGTTGGTCAGACTTATACATTTGATAGCTGGATTTCTCCAAAGAGCGTGTCTCTTGTTTTCCCATTCCCGCCGCATCTTTTTGTGTATGTGTGCAGGCATGCACTGTGCATTTTTCTGGGAATAGTAAGGGACAGTGACTTCATTTTTTTATTTTTTTTTGTTTAATTTAATTTTATTTTGAAACATAAAAGCAAGAACAAAAATCTGAAACAAAGAAACAGGGCAGCGTACAGCAATACATATGTTACAGATTTTCAAACCAATAATAGCTGATTAACAATGGTTGATTTATTATCTTTTGATCATCAAATCTGTTGCTCAGATTGACAGATGTAGCTATGTAAGATTGGACATATGGTTGTATATTACTGCTTGCTTTCAAGAAACCTTAAATTGTTTTTATCTCTTTATTTTACCTTTAAAATTCTTTTGTTTTAAAGAGAGTTTAGTAATAATTGATATGACATTAGAAATGTTACACATTTATGGCTGGCCAAATAGCTCAGCAGATTAAAGCGCCTTCAAGTAGGCGCAGGGGCCAGGGGTTCAATCCCTGGGTCTGCTGTGCCTATCCTGCCCCTGTGGCACGCTGAGACTGGGTGTGGCGGTGCACACCTGTAATCCCAACTCTTGGGAGGCTGTAAATAGGTGGATCGCTACGAGTCTGATCTAATAGTGAGATCCTGAACACCCTGTAGACCCTTCCCTAAAATGCAAAAAAAAAAAAAAAAAAAAAAAAAAAAAAGGAAATGATACACATTGAGAAGACCAAGATGACAGGTATTCAAGCTTGGTTTTTGTATTACACATTGCTGTCCTCAATGTATTTAGATTGCAGATATCGGCATACAAAGTTAGTCAAGGTGAAAATTCTACACATTAATGCTATTTTCAAAAAAACTGATGGAGATTTTTAGTATAATCACCTCAGCCATCCTGGATATATACTTGTATGTGTTTTCCCCTACCTTTTTTCTTGTCTTTTCTCCTTTCTCTCCTCTTTGTTGTTTAATCCTTAAGTTCTGTTTCTATTTTACTGTATCTGTTATACATTTCGAGTTTTATTTCTTCTTTGAGATTCTTATACTAGGGAGACAATACTATATTTTCACATGTGGATCTGGTTTATTTCACTTATGAGTATGGCCTCTATTTGCATCCACTTACCTATGAAGGCTTTGAGTTTGTTTTTCTTTATAGTGGAGTAATATTCCATTGTATAAAAATACCACATCTTTTTCATCCATTCTTTGGATAGGCATTTGGATAGGCATCTTGTTTCCAAGATTTGGCTATGACAAATTGTGCTGCTATAAACATGGGTGTACATATATCATTGTGGTATGATGTTTCCAGTTCTTCTGGGAAAATATCCAGAAAGGGACTAGCTTGATTGAATGAGATTTCCACTCCTAGTTTTTTGAGGAGTTTCCGTACCGATTTCCATAATGTTGTATCAATTTTATAACTTCCTTTCTAGTATTTGGGATAGATTTCTGCCCTAGACTCTCAGCTTAAGTAAATCCTTCAGGGGAAGCAGTTCCAGGGAACTGTATCTTTTGTGAATTATGGCTCAAAAGCAGTTTTTGTACCTCAGTAGAATCCCACCATGTGTCCTTCTCCTGGGTCAGCAGCTTGTGCTCTGGTAGCACCAATCTCATCTACAGAGAAGGCATTCATTCATATCTTCTCCTTGGTCCTCCCTACAGTCCTAAGTGATCAGATACTCAGGAGGCATAAGTGATTGGAATACTTATGGGGCAAATAATTCTGGTGCCCCCAGTTACTACAACTTGTAGCCTAAATAGCCCTTTGCTGTGGAGTCAGCAACAACAGATATTTGCCCGCCTGCTTTGCTGTATACTATGTAGCCTTAAGAAAATAGTGTTATGAATTTAAGTTGACTTAAGTTTGTATGGGGAGGTACCATTTACCTTGCACTCGTAGTTTGATGAATTAGGTGGTTGCCAGTATTAAAAGATAGCCCACATGATAAAATTATGCACTAGCTTCCCTAGTTTCCTTAAGCTTTACATCCTCCCATCCCCATACACATGTTTTGAATGCATGAATTTATGAATTTATGCAGATAAGAGAGGACTGTTTTTGAAGACAAAAGTGTTGCATTTACAAGGATATAATCTTTATGCTATTAATTCTTTCCATCCCTGATATATTCTCTTAAAAATGCAAATCCCTTAAATTATGTTACTAATATATTTTCAGCTCTTCTATCATCAGATTCTATACAGACTTTTAGGATTCATATAAGGATATTTTGTTAAATCGTGATAATGAATTAAATGGAAAAAATGGGAAAATCTTAATTTGTCTATTAATGGTTCTTAAGGCCAATTCCATTAAGATTGGAGTCATTATTAAAGTGTGTTAGACCTTTACAGAGCACTTTGAATGTGAGGCCCATTAGTCCTGAGCAGAAAGTAGTTTTTTTTTCTACACATTTATTCCAACTAGTTGTATCTTTCAAAAATTTCAGCAGGCCCTCTTTACATGTCAGGTTGATATTCTAGTTTTAAGGCAAGTGATAGAATCCTTTTATTTCCCCAGAATTTATTGTGTAATGAGGGATCAGATGTTGCCATGTAAGCTGCAAGGCAGTAGATAGATTCTGTAACAATAGGTAACTGACCATAGGTTTTATTGCTTCAGCACTGGTTGTGTTTATCATGGTTGTAAGCATTGTGTAAATGATATCTCCTTTAAATTCCATAAAGCAGTGGGGAAACTAGGCAAAGAAACCAAGGTGCAGAATTTAGAGACTTTGCCACGGAACCCAGGGTAGATCTGTTCTCTTTGTTGCATAAGTGATGGGGAAGCACAGAAGGTGGCCTTGCGGCTGCTCAGGAAGGATAGCAGTTGAGATTGGCGTGAGGATGTGCTCCTGAGCTTACCTCTCAGAGTGGGCAGAGTAGGAAAGTTGGGTCTGAGGGGAAAGTAAAGTGGATTCCAAGTGGGATCCTCCTGCAGTGGATCAGTCAGGTTTATGTTACTGTCATGAAATATCGGTGGTGATTATAAAGAGAAAAGTGTTGTCTTAGTGGCTCAGGAAGTCCAGTCCAAGATGCAGCAGACCCATTCACTTTGGACCTCTGGTGTGGGTGGTGCAGAGCAGTAGAAGGACACATGTTTCTGACAGACTGCTCACAGTATGAACCAGGAAGCGAACAGAGAAAGAGACTGAGGTCCCATAGTCTGTCTTGACTGTTCCCCAATGACCTAAAGACTTCCTGCAAAGGTTCTATCATGTTAACAACACTATCACCCTGAGAACCAGACTTTTGACATGTGTGACATGTTAAACATGCAACTACAGCCCTTAGCAAGGCTGAGATATAAAATTAGTTGGGGTTTTTATTTTATAATAGTATTTATTTTATAATAATATAATTGTTTTATAATTATAATTTTATTATAGTTAAAATGACACTTGGAAAACAGACATTAAAATATGTACCCTTTGAGTCATGCATATTTATAGTCACCCTGGTTTTGGGTATCCTTGCACTTTGAAGTTAGAGGTTTAATAGTAATCAAAGGTAGGCATGCCTGTAATCCTGATAGATTTTAGAGGCAACAGTGATGGTGGTGGTGGTGGCGCAGCAGAGAGGCAGAAAAGGGGGAGGGAAAGCCTTAACTCACTCGAAACACACTGAGAGGACCCAGGGCAGGTAGATGGGCAGATCCTCTGACCTGAGAGAAGGGGCCTGAGACTTTATGTACTTTTGCCAGGGGTGGAATTTGAGGGGCAGGTTTAGTGACATACAAGGAACTGATTAGAGGCTCCCTTGTGTGGGTGGGAAAGGTCACAGGAAGTTGTACCCAGGGTTGGAGTGGGGAAGGAGGAGGAGGTGGTCATTGGGAAGATAAACTGTTTTACGGGCTTCAGCCAATTCAGAGGACCACCATAATAATTCAGCAATTCATGCTAGGGCTATAACCTATCACTAGCTTGGGAGGACAAGCATGACGATTGCAAATTTGAGGCCAGCTTGGGGATGTTTTCTTTTCATTTTTTTTTTTTGTCTCAGTAGGCTGAGATGTAGCTTGGTGGTACAGTGCTTATCTTGCAAGGCACTAGAACATCTCCAGCCCTGGTGGTGGTGATAGTGGTAGGGGAGTCGGGGTAAAGCTGAGTTCTGCACTAGGAAGAGATCACCTAGGTTGAGTCTTTAGAGAGGAGGAGAGTAGATGAAGTTTAGATGAATTTGCTGAGATTAGCACATGAGGTGATGCCTGAGGAAGGATAGCCCCTCTAAGATCCATTTAATTAAGAGTTTAGACAGCTGCCTGGAATCACACCTCTAAGGGTCACACTTGCTCTTAAATTTTTACATGATATGTGGAATAAATGGAGAGAACAGTTATTTTTTAAATTGTAGTTTTGTAAATTTAATTAGAACTCTGTATCCATGGCATTCACCCTTTCCCCAAAGCTGGTCAAAGCAACAATTGAGAAAACAATATTTCAGATTTTTAGGATTTTTATGGTATTGGCTATAATTTGCAAAGACCTTAAAATTATGTTGTTATTTTGCTTTTTTCCTAGATGTGTTCCTAAAGAATGTTATTAATTGTAACTTAAGATATTTTTTCATGCAAATATCTATAGTAGACAAATTCTACCTTGTCTGTTCCCTTTATGTGTATGATTTACTTTTAGCTGATACATGTAGCTCTACTTTATTTGGTTATTACTGTAGAATTCCATTATGTATCCATATCATAACTTGTTCATTTTCATATTGATATTTGAATTATTTAGGGATATGTGCCCATTGTAGGGTTCATTTTTGTTATGATTTTCTTGTGGAAAATAGTAGTATAATATGGTGACATTATCTCCTGCTGAGACATCATGAATGGACTATAGCCATAGAAAGAAACTGGCATACTTTATTTTTTAAGTTTTTTAACTTTTTTGTCTTTTTGAGACAGGGTCTCACTATGCAGTTCAGGCTGGCCTTAAGCTCACTTTGTAGCTCAGGCTGGTCTCGAACTCATAACAATCCTCCTGCCTCAGCCTCCTGAGTGCTGTGATTACAGGCATGCGCCACCACGTCCGGCTGGCATACTTTATTAATACACAGAACCATCTTCCTAATGCAAATACATGCAAATGGTAGAACATAGTGTCATCCAAAAAGCTCTTCAGATCTTGAATTTGTAATTCATTATTTCTGCCTGTTCAATATGTACAATATACGAAAGTTTGAGAATGATGTGTTAGGACAAATGACCACATATCACAATACGTGGCTGCATTTTTTTCTTATTCTATGGCTATGTTTTTGATTAGTTTTCCACCTCTACTTTTAGACTTAATACAGAGCACTGGAAATGGCTTACTGCATGAGAAACTCTTGCACTAGTGGAACTCGCTTATCTAATAGCCCAATTGCTGTACCTAGGTCTTTGCGTCAGAGCAATCCTTGTGCATAGTTCTTCCATTGGCAGTGGGTGACTTGCTGATTATCTACTTGAGTTGGTTTTAACACCCAGGGACCGTTGACAGGGAGTTGATTTGTTAGGTCTCATGCCATTGTTCTGAAGTCTCTAAGAGAGGAGGGGCCAAAGTTTGCAGAATATTGTAGCTTTGTGTTTATCTTACAGCTTTTATTTGAACATGATCTTTGCTTTGATATTTCTCATATTTATATATCTAGTTCATGGGCTTTTTGCTTAGCTCTAACTCACAGGGAAAACAGATGACAAAGGAAATCATCTAATCATCAGTATACGTTCCCTTGCAAGGAGCAAATCAACTCAGTGTTTAGAAGCTTCTGGCCAAATTGGTGGTACTTTTTTTTTCTGCCGCAGCATTATTTTTTCTTCAGATAGATAATTATCTGATTTTGTGAAGAAAAGTACAAAAAAGTGTTAGCATAAAGCTGCTTTTAAAATATGCAGGGGAAATAACAATGCACAGTGTGTTGAACATTGTTACTCTCTTACAATCTTGTTTTGAAATTTTATACCATTGTTTATTTTTCTTCTCTTTAAAATAAAAAAAAAAAGTTGGGCTGGCCAGATAGCTCAGTGGTTTAAAGTGCCTGCTTAGGCAGATTTAGGAACTGGGGTTTGATACCCAGTGTGCCATGCTAACCCTGTCCCTAGCATGGGCTGAGACGGTGATTGAGACTGGTTGTGGTGGTGTGTGTGTAATCCCAGTGCTTGGAGACTAAAAACAGGAGGATCCCTATGAGTCCATCTGTGTAGTGAGACCCTGTAGACCCTGTACCAAATACAAAAAACAAAACAAAACAAAAAAAACCCTCAAAAAATAAAAGATGTAGGGATAGGTATGCTGACTTACAAACAAATAATAGAAAAGTGCCTGCATCATCAGTGATAAACGTACTTACTTATATCACCAGTAACAACATGAGTAGAATCTGTGTTTGCAGTATTGGTCTTGATGATGAAATGAGAAGAACTGACATTCAACATGAACCTCACCATTTGTATATTATTCTCCTGTGTCCTGCTGAAGGACAGAGTAGAGATTTTGAGAGTAAGGGTATAAAACCACCCTCAACACCATAAAGAACAGCTGCATGTTGGAGCTGCTCCCAAAACCTGGTTTGGGGACAAGCAGGTTTCTTCTCTGTGCCTCAGGCTCAGTGTGCATGGAGACTTTGTGTCCTGCTTCTCCTCAGGTGCATGCAGATGAGTACAGATGTAGGACAGGTAAGGGCTGAGGCCCCAAAGGTGGTGAACTCTTTTCTTTAGGAGCTGGAGGGGTTTCCAGAAGGCATCCTTTGCCGCATGGGGATCTCAACAGTTGAGCCGGAGAAGGGTTAAAAATTTTTTTTTTTTCTTTTTGGCGGAAGCAGAGTTTGAACTCAGGCCCTTGTTCTTGCCAGGCAAGTGCTTATTCTATTGAGCCATCTCCCTGGCCCCAGAGAAGGGTTAGAAGAACATGGATTTCCACCCCTTTTCTTCCCTTGAGGAATCAGGTGTTGGGAAGCAGCAGTACATACCTCAAGGGCGACCCAAGGGTGCATTGGATCTACAGTTTTGAGGATGGGTGGCCCAAGCAAAGTACCCTGTCCTCAAACATTGGGTCTGTTTTGTGTTTAAAGGAGGTTCTCAAGGGTATGTAGAGGACAGGGCTAGTGTACTAGTTTCTTCCCTTCTAGTGCCCCTTTGCTTAGCTTATTGACTATATGAAAAGCCAGTCACATTAATTTGCATGCATACTTGATGTTTAATTCTCTCATTGTTAACTATTTGTCAAAACTTAATCTTTTAAAGAATGAGAATGTGCTGTTATTGGATACTGTGCACAACATGTCAGAACACTGGTTTGTGATCATGTTACTTTACCACATGTCTGAAAACAGAGATCTGTGGTTAGCTTAAAGAGACACTTGAATTTTTTGCTAGCTCAAAGAATCTTAGATATTTGTTTCAGGCCTCTTTAGACAGAAGGAAAGTGCAGCTCAGAGAGTACTTTCAGAATGTTGGATAGTGTTGTGAGTTCATAGGATAAATGTATATAATTTTCTCTGATGGGCTTTTGGTAAGGGACAGCATTTTGAATTTGTGCAGTATTTTATTTTATTTTATTTATTTATTTATTTATTTATTTTTTTGTCTTTTTTGAGACAGGGTCTCACTGTGCAGTTCAGGCTGGCCTTAAGCTCACTTTGTAGCTCAGGCTGGTCTCAAACTCACAACAATCCTCCTGCCTCAGCCTCCCTAGTGCTGGGATTACAGGCGTGCGCCACCACGCCCGGCTTTGTGCAGTATTTTAAAATAATAAGAAATGTAAGCAAATGTTTCTGTCTTGTGCAGGTTTGCATCATTCTCTACTTGTTTCATGGTGATAAAGTAGCAAATGAAATAACAATGTTTATGGAGGTATGTGTATTACTTAAGCAGAGAATATTTCCCCTCCAGGATACATTTCATCAGAGTAATTACTGCAAGACTTTTGACTTTAGTTTACTAATTTGTGTCTGGCAACCCCTTACTCCTCATTTGAGAGCTAATATTGTGAAGGTAAAGACATAGAGAACAAGACCTATATAACCCTCAGGGACTGAATGTTATAGTAGGGGCTGATTGTAGCTTTCTCTGTTTCTTTAATGGTCATGGACGGTTGTTCTCTGGCATGGCTAAGGTCTAAATTATTTGTTCAAACATGAGTCAATCAAACCTGCCATGTATGTTATTGATATATTACTACATTTTACTTTATTTATTTTTTGTCTTTTTGAGACAGGGTCTCACTATGCAGTTCAGGCTGGCCTTAAGCTCACTTTGTAGCTCAGGCTGGTCTCGAACTCATAACAATCCTCCTGCCTCAGCCTCCCAAGTGCTGGGATTACAGGCCTGTGCCACCACACCTGGGTTATTACTAGATTTTAAAGGAACATTATCTCCAAAGAGTTAACAATTGTCTTTTTTTCTTATTGCTGAACCAAAACACCCAATATCTAAAGTTAAAGGAGAAAGTTTCTTTAGCTCAAGTTTGTAGACGTTTCAGTCCTCTACAGTTCATAGTTGGCTGGTTCCAGGGCAAGGTAGCATAGCAAGAAGGCATGGCAGAGAAGAAACAGTTCATGCTAGGCAGAAGCAGCAAATTAGTGAAGAAGCAATAGCTTGACAGCAGCCATTTTTCTGACCCTTATGTCCCATCTAGGCTTCCCACCCTTAGCACTCACCCTTGGGGGAGAGGGGCATACCATTATCCATTCCCAGACCAATTGGCAGACTAATTTAGTAAGCACACGCCCTTAATCCCAGCATCACATGCCCTAGATCGAGCCACCTCTAAAACACCCCATCATGAGTGTACGTGGCTTTGGGGAAAGTCTAGACACAAGCAAAACAACAGTCAGCTACCTTGGACCCATCCAGGACCGATCCACATGCCTTACTAATTTGGATAGGACCCGCAAAGGTATGACTTCTCCCCTTTTATGTCTTTATGCTTTTTTCTTGTTCTTCCTCTGGGTTTTCAATAGGGAACCTTTGATGTCTCTAATATTTTCCTTTTCTGTAGAAAATTCTAGATCTAGGGAAGTTAGAAAGTCAAGCCACGATTTTGTTGCAATGTGGGTGGAACAGCATGTGTTAAACAATTTTGACCTGGTTAGTTACTACCTCGTTCTTTTTCAGAAGTCTCTTTTGTAATGTCTTTGTGAGCTGTTTTCTTAAATTTTGACTTGGGAGCCAGGTTTTCAGCATCTACAGAGTTGTTTCTCTTTTTCTTCCCGAGTCTCTCATCACTTAAGCTTCCTTTTTCTTTTTCTTGGTTTGCTTTTGGGGTTCCACACTTTCCATTTCAGAGCCCTCAGAACCGGTCCTACCTCTTTTCTTCACTGTACATAAACTCTCATTGCTGTATCCACACTCACCACCTTTCACTGCACATTGTCTTCTTTCTTCACTTGCCCTTTTTTCTTTTTCTGTAGCAAAAAAAAAAAAAAAAAAAAAAAAAAAAAATTAACTGGTTTTATTGTACTTTGAACTGCAAGCATTATATCCCCAATATGAAATTGGTACTTACAAACTACTCTTAAGCTGGGGATGGGCATGTTTTTCACTGTTTTAGGGAATATACCAGGTTTTCTTGGTGCTTCTTCTGGTGGGTTGTTAAGAAACTGAAATAATAAATTGTATGCATATTTGCTGTTATTTGTTTTATTTTTATTTTATTATTGTTTTTATTTTTCTTCTAGGTTCAAGAACCTACCTCAATAGCTTTTGCAGCCTGTTCTTTTGTTTCAAATTCCACAAAGGCAAATCTCTTTGGGTCTCCTGTAGATTTATAATATGGTATACTTGCAAACACATTGCCACATTTCCCAAATACTCTTTTAATCCAGCTGTGATTAACATTTTTAGAAAGTAATTCCTGTAGCAAGTAAAAAGCAATATTAGAGAACAAAGGCTTTTTTGGAGCTAAAAGCCTAAACTTTATACTCTCAGAATGTCAATAAATATTAACCTTTTTTTTAAAAAAAAGTCAAGATCTTCATTAAACTTCCTATGTTCAGGGATAGAAGGCTGGGGTCATAATCAGGGGCTAATTCTGATGGGTGTTTGAAATTCCAGCCTTTCCAGGGTGCTGAGGAGCAGAGAGTGAGGTACATTTTTAAGAACCTGTATTTTGAGTCACTTAAATTGATTTCACTTAAGGAAACATTGTATTTTAGAGCTTTATTTTATACCTGGCACTAGTTAATAACTTTACTTATTTTTGTTGCTCATGTCCTTCTCATAGTGGACTCAATACTGTCTGTTTTCAGCTTGCAGGTGGTAGGATCTGAGTTGTGAAATGACTTTGGCCTTCTTTTCTTGATACTTTAAACAGATAAATATAACTCATTGGCTCATATTTTTTAGTTCTGAAGTTAGATAATAAAATTTCTCATTAAATCAGGTTTTGTTGTATAGACCCATGAATGTGGTTGAAGACACCTCGTTTTGGTGAGGGACTGTGTTTTGGTGGGGCATTGGAGTGAGGCATAGGTGTGAGGATGGAGGGAAGAGTTGGTTCATCCCCATCCTCTAAAATGTAGAGTCCTTCACAGTGACACTGTTTCTAAGTTGGTGTGAAATAGAATTGGAATTCATAATTTTGCCTTTTTTGTAGAGTATTAGCAGAGTAGGAAGACAACATAATAAAATCTTAAAGCATAAAATAAAAAAAAATCCCTTTAAGTAACAAAATAGCTATTCTAGGAAAAGTTGCCCTAAAATTCATTTGGAAAAAACAGTCTTCCTTAATATAACTTTGTGCTGGATGGAGTTTATCTTTTATCTTGTGATGTGAATTGACAATTTGAAGAATCATGAATATTCAGGGCCTAGGGAAGAAACTTCAAAGGACGCAGATGATCCTGTGGTCTGGAGCATTAGTCACACCCAAGGCTGGCTAGCTGGCCTCTCTGGTCAGGAGGCTGGGGCTGATGCTGTCAGCTTTGGGCCAGCCTGGGGAGGGGGCCACGTGGATTTGCAGTCTGGGTGCTCGCCCACTTGTTCAGGAGGCTACAACCTCAGGGCAGCAGCTTGAGGACCCTGAAACTCTAAGGCAGATGGTCTCCTGATCATCAGCATATTGACCATTTCCTTGGCAGAACAATCTTTTTAGTCTACCAAAATTTTTTTTTCTCCTGGCTTGGATTTGTTTTCTGGGAGCATTATTCTGCCCTTTCTGTATTTTGGCAACATCTCTGAGGGGAATTTTGACATAGATTTCTCTGGAGACTTTCAACTGCTGGCAGCTGTTTTTTGTAGGCTGAGATTGGTTTGAATTCAACCTAATTCTTTTATCTCAGCAACCTTCCACACTCAAAGCCAGCATCAGCAAGGGTTTGTTAGAATGCAGAGCCCTGGTTCTTTCTTCAGACTGCCAGAGACAGAGCCTGCATTTAGGAAGTTGGATGGTGACCTGTCCCCATATTAAAGTCTGCGCAGCACATATCTGATTGACCTAGGTTCTCTGCTTGAAATTTTGAAGTCCTCATCTTTGTGGTAGTCTTCAGTGGGTGGTATAGTGATACAGTGAGATGGGGACTCCTCCCAGGCAGGGATTTATTGCACTGGGCTGGTCAGTTAGCATCTTGGAGATAATTGGCATCAGTGATTTTTTCTTTTTAATCAGGAGTTGAACTCAGGTGCTCATGTTTGCTAGGCATGTGCTGTGCTGCCGGGCTATGTGCATGGCCCTGTCTATGATTTTTGTAGGATATAGTTGTTTTTGTAGTTTTTCTTATTTTGGTAGAAGTCCAACATGGATTTTATGTAGGGTGATTATAATAACATCCCTCTGTGCCTAGGTGCCCTTCCCTTGTGATCTCATGAGGTAGTTATTGCAACTCCCATATTTTTTTTAAAAAAGTGTATTTGTTACAGGTTCTCACGATACAACTCACACTTGTAGTGATCCTCCTGTTTTCAGCCTCCCCAGTGCAGGGATTACAGTCATGTTCCACCACTTCCAGACTCAGTCTCCTGCTCAGTGTGCCCCTGGTGTGGGGCCGGCACAGTATTCAGGACTGAGGATTGAACCCAGGTCTTTGTGCTTGCCAAAGCAGGCATTTAGTTTGCTGAGCTATCTTGCTGGTCCTTAAATCCCACATTTTTGATGAGGAATTTAGGGTGTAAATTCCCTATTCCACTTAGTTCAAGACTAATATCTTACATTCAGCAAGGATCTAGAGTGTCTGACTTTAGAAGTAATGATCTTGACTATTTTGTAGCCTTCACATAGTTTATAGATTGTGAAATAGGACCAAGACTTAGAATGGATGAGGCCTTATTCTTTGAGATCCTGCATATTCCTTGGAACTTGGATTGCTGGGAGTCAAATAGGGGTAAATACAAATATCATGAGTGACTTTGCATCTGATGTTTCATGTGGGCTCCTGAAAGGGTGTTTTTCACAGCTGTAAATTTTGGTAAGCATTGAATGTTTACCAAATATTGTGTAAATGGTGAAAGATTTTTGGGTTTTAGTTTACAAAGTATATTTTAGAGATAGGAAAGGGGAGCAGGCAGTGTTCAGAGCAGAGCCTCTAGTGCACCCATGTGAGTGAGCGAGATCATGAGACAGGCTGGTGCTGGTGTTTGCTTGGATCTGTTTCCTTGTAGAGGGTGAGCCCTGTGTGACTTACTTTAGAGAGAGCAGAAGGATGCTTGTGAGGGTCTCTGTTCTTCAAGGCAGCCCTCCAGCACACACCTAAGTGGAATAGGGAATTTATCATAGAGATCATTTAATTGTTTCACTCTTAGGTTCATGGGTTTAATACATCTTTGTACACTATATCTGCCTGGTTAGATTCATTTGAAAGGAAATTTAGGGTGTTGAGTATTTAACATAGTATGAGCCTATATGCTGAGCTTGAGCAGAAAACTTTGGTATATTTTTTTAACCTGTTGAAGGGGCTTGACACAA
Source organism: Ctenomys sociabilis (assembly GCA_004027165.1). Lineage (NCBI taxonomy): Eukaryota > Metazoa > Chordata > Mammalia > Rodentia > Ctenomyidae > Ctenomys > Ctenomys sociabilis. The sequence goes on from PVKA01003844.1 coordinate 16,892, forward strand.
TTTAGTTCCCTTTCTCCTCCAGAGAAACTCTGAGAATTAGGTAAAAACTTAGAATGAATTGGAAAAAAGATTGAAGAAAGAGGCCTATGTAGATAAAGAGTGCTGTATTTCTCTTATTTTCTTCTGGTAGATCAGCTTAGTAACATACCATTTCTGGAGGAATGAAGGCATTTTTGTCTTATTTGCCTGGTTTTTATATTGTTGCATACTTTGAGGATATATTGCTGCTGAAACCACTGGGATACTTGAGATTTTGTTTCTTGGCTAAGCACATTGCCTTTTCCTTTTCCAGAAAATAATGTTACAGAACACAGACCAATCCCTCTTCAACATTTTAAGTGAGGTAGCTTAGCCGACTAAGTACCTGCTTAGGCAAGTATAGGGATGGATTCAATCCCCAGTTCCCATTGCTGTTCCCACCCCCCATGCTGAGTCACTGACCAAGTCCAGGCCCAGGTGTAGTGTACCAAATACATAACAACAACAACAACAACAACAGCAAATGTTTTAAAATGGTGACTAAATGCATTTAAGTATAAACTTCATTCTATGAGGGCCCAGTGTGTGTGTGTGTGTGTGTGTGTGTGTGTGTGTGTGTGTGTGTGTGTGTTTTAGACTTTGGGTCATGCTGCTGACTTATTGATAAAAGACACTTGGCAGATCTATTAAACCACATTCCTCAGTTTTGGAAGATATTCTCATATTGTGACTTGGAGAAACATTTAGATAAGCCACTATATGTAAGAATTAGGGTATTGCTGGATTTACAGTTTCTATCATATCTGGGCTTGTAATACCATGCATTACATACATGGTAATTTTTACTGGTTTAGCAATAGTTAACAGCTTTGGAAACTTATGAACATATTACTTGAGCCTTGGTTCTTGGTGGTAAATAAGACTGTGATTTTGTTTTTATAAAATTTATCTCCTCTAGGATATAAAAAGTACCTAAGAGGTACTTAGATGCTGTTTACGAACACAGTTTCTGTCCAGTTCTTTCAAAACTTTTCTAGTAAGATGATATGGATGGTGCTGTGTTCTGACTTTGTGCCATTTGGTTCTTTTTTTCATATAGTTTGGAAATTTCTTTACATGAGGATTCTTTTCAGTCTTGTTCTGAATTCTATATGTCTGTGTTGTTAGGTAAGCTGGAAAAGATTACTTAATTTTTGTAGTGTAATATTTTTGGAGAAAGTAATTCTTAAATAGTGAGAAATGACTGTATGTGTAAACTATCCAGTCTCCATGGAGGTTGGAGATGGAAGGCGAAAACCTTGAGATTGACTTAATAGTAATTGTTGGGAGCCAATCTAACTGAAGAATGCTATACTATAAGGTTATTATGTCTTTTGTTTTTTTTTTTTTTGCAGAACCGGGTATTGAACTCAGGCCCTTGCGCTTGCCAGGGAAGTTCTTATTCCACTGAGCCATCCATCTCCCCAGCCCCTATTATGTCTTGAAAGATTTAGTACACCATGTTTAAAATAGGTTTGTGTGTGAACTTTATAATCCAGTGCCAGTCAGTGTTATCAACTTCTAGATCCATTAATGGTGGTTCACAATGTATTAGACTATAACCAACATCTTCTATGTTTTGGGACTAACACGTGTCTATGGGCCAAGGTGATGAGTCCTGTAGTCACCAGGTTCTTGGTGGCAACCTCTGATCATTTAGATCCTTTCTGCAGTGCATTGTCTTCTCTTCTGCCATCTAACCCAGTCTCCAAGTGTATTCACATGAACCTGGGCAGCAGCCCTGCTTTGATAGTAGGAGTATATCCGCATCTGACTTGGTATGGAGAGTTAAAAATTATGAAGGTATCTGCTTTAGTTACTTTTTTCTCATTTCTGAGAACAAAAATATCCTATATCCAAAGTTAGAGTCAGGAGGTTTATTTAGCTCCTAGTTTGTAGCCAGTCCATAATTGGCTGGTTTCATAGCAGGATGCCTGCATACATAATAGTTCGTGGTGGAGATAACCACAACTCTTTGTATCATTTGTATCTTAGCCAGGCTACTTAGGGCAGGTAGCACTTACACCCTTAAGCCTAATGCCCTTGGGCCTAGCATTGCACTATCAATCAGTCCCAGCATGTCACACTCTAGATCTAGCCACTTCTGAAAAAGTCCCACCTGTGACTGCATGAGGTTTTGGGGGACCAATTTTTTTTAAGAAGACATACACTTCAACATAAATTGCATTTGGGATCTTGTTTCAGCACCTATAATTTTGTGTTTGGGCTATTTAGTACTAAAAAGAATGGAGCAAAGCCACTGAGAGATGTCAGAATGGACAGGTGAGTTCCTCATCCTGTTCCAGGATTAAAGCAAGATTAAACGTTTTCTGGCTTCCTTGCTCTTGGCCTCATGAGACATCCGAGGTGAAACACACCACCTTTTGTTTTTCTCCTAGTAAGAGTTGGTGCTGTGTTCTCATTTCCCTCTCAGCATGGCATTGTGAGATTGAGTGTGGGTGAGAGTGGCTGGTGTTTCCTGCATATGTCTTGGCTAGTTGCTAGGTGACTTGCAGAGTGTAGCTCTGGCCACCCTCCTCCAGTCTCCCTATGTCTTGTCCTGAGCTGACAAATAGCCTCCCATCTTTTGGAAGAAGACAGCTGCAAGGGAGGGAAGTGTTTGATTCAGATGCTTTCCTTCCACTCAGCTGTTTGAGCCATTATTCAGCCTAGGCAATTACAGACAGAGCCTTTTGTGTATCCCACATGACTGCCTCCCACCAAAGGCTGCACTGCTTTTAGAGGTTTGGAAATGGAACTTAACTCATCTTCAGTTTAAAGTGTATTATTAAATTTTAATGTTTAAATTGATGGATATATTTTCAACCCTTATTTGATTTCTCTCAATTGATTTTTTCCCCTTCTTCCCCAACAGATGAGGCATTTTAAGGGAAAGAGCTAGATACACTCCCTATTCCTGAGGATCGAAATGAATTCTGAAAGCTCTTCATATAAGCAATAAAATAATCAGGGAACCATTATTATGGTTATGCTTGTCAGCATAGAGTGGGTTTGACTTCTGAGTAGAAAAGAAATCAGACTTGCAAGGGGAAAATAAATGCTAATGCAGTTTCTGCTTGTGCTGATGAGAAATGCGAAGTGTAAAGGAGGTACAGATGTGAGTCAGCTCACCCTTTCCCTATCTGGTTGCTCCACCAACATAGGTAGAGGTGATTCTACAGTCTCTTTACTTAATGTCTAGGGCTTCTGTCTGTCAGGATTTGCAACCGCTTGTCCTCTTGTTGGTTCTGTCTTGACCACCAACCTCTGATTTGTGACTGGAATTGCTTTTCACTGACACTTGGGTTCCTAGATGCAGGGTACAGTGGGTGGTGGGGAGGGCAGAACCTGTGGGTACACAGCCTTATCACTGAAAGCTGGTCAGCTGATTCACATAGACTGGTTCTTGTTCTTGACTCTGGAGCCTTTAAGGCCTGAAGACTGTACCTCCAGAAGGTCTGACAGACCTTCAAAAGCCATCTGTGACACAGCCCATGCTAGCCACTTGGGTTTTACCACTTCATCACTACATCCATGTTTAGCAGATTAAATATTACTTGATATGAACTAGTTTTTTGTTGAAATAGGATAGAGGTTTGTACACCTGGGTGAGTTAGACTGATAAGTAAGCAGGAGCCTAAGACCTTTTCCCAAGCAGGTGGAGTGGTTGACACATGTGTCAACTTGAGAAATCTAGAAGCTTAACTAACTGAGTAGTTCTCCATCCCAGGGTGTAGAGGATATACTCTTACTGCTCTAGGATGTTGTTGATTGTGTCAATTTGAGAAGTTGATAAGTTTGACAGAGTGGCTTAGCAGGGGACCAGAGTCTTCACTTTGTAAACATCCAGAGCCTTTGCCAGAGGAGCACTCAACTAAGACAGCATGTCATCCTGCCTGGGAGCCAGCTGATGATGGCTTGAAACCTCTACAGACTGCTAACTAAATAAACCTTTCCTTCTCTAATTTTAGGCATCAAGTAACTTGTCTCAGCAATGGGAGAAAAGTAACTAAGACAGGAGGCAGTTACCCAATCCAGAGCCTATGGCAGAAAGCCACTTTTATTTTGTATTTTGAAGAACAAAATACAACAAAAACAATGATACAGAATTTCAAAACAAGATTATTAGGAGCTTAACAGTGGTTATTATATTGGGAATTATTGTCTTCAGAGTACAGATTACAAATATTAAAGCAAAGCCATTATTTATTTTGATAGAGTCTTACTATACAGTTTGGACTGGTAGTGATCCTCTTATCTCATTCTCCTTAATTCTGGGATTACAGGTGTGTGCCACCATGCCTGGGGTTTCAGGCCATATGGCTTGTGGTACTAGGGATCGTACTTGGGACCTTGGACTTGCGAGGCAGGTGCTTATGCCACTGAGTCATATCCCCAGCCACAAGCCATCATTTTAGTTAAAAGCAGTCAGTGATAAAACTGTCTTATCCATATACCTATATCTGTATCTCTATATCTGTATCTATCAAAACTTGCAGTGGTTTCCTATGGTTCCATGGGTTGCTTTTATCATATATGTTTTCTCTCAAGATAAAAGGACCCCAAGACAAAGTTAGGTGTCTAGTAGGTCATATTTCCTATTGCAATATGTTAAACTTTGTCCACAACTTGGAAATGCTATAGAGGGAGGGCAGCATACTTTTTGGAATCCTGTTGAAGTATTGGCCAATAACAAGCATCCTTGCAAATTTTTTCAAAATTATTTAGTCATGCATTTCTGTTTGAATCATTTTTCTCTATTGGATAAAGGTCTAGATTTTGGGAAGTTACCTGTAATCATGTAGATTTCTGTCTATAGAAATGTGAATGATTTCTGTTTACAGAGAAGATAGTTGCAAGGATTTCATGGTCTTATAGGACAGTAACATGTTTTATAAACATAGCAATTATGTTACCATTGTTTTTGTAAATGCCTATATATAATTCCTTCAGTATTATTTGAATCAGATTTACCACTTGTTTGTTCTGTATTAATGGGATGGATGCATTTTTTGGTGCACATTTATACAATTTCGTTGAATAGGAATTGTTTTCTAGCATTTTGAAAATTATATTTTAATAGATAGAAAGCACATGAGAATTTGGGGCCTGTCTTTCCCATTGCTGTTTGTCATGGAACCAGGCTCCATTAGTACTTACGTTGGTAGATGGGAGGCAAAGGGAGAGGTTGTTAAGACAAACCTAGAGGAATCATGCATATTTGATAACTTCTGTATAGCACTGACCTCAGACCTTTGGTGTAGAGCTTTGGTGCAGTTACAAGCTTAGCATGTAATGAGATTTAGGTGCCGATCTATTAACTTTGAGATTATCCAGTTATGCCTGGCGTGGATCTAGCTGTTGTGTTCAGCTCCTTTTTGCTGCAGCCCTTCTGGCACAGCTGAGAGCCTGTGGTTCCCTTATGTTGTGCCCCCGCCCAGGGAGAACTGGGGAGCGCCGAAGCTGTCCCACACCTAACCAGGCCGTGCTGGGCTGGAAGAGTCAGAAAACTCACTCGCTCAGCTGGCTTGGGGGCAGGGCGGGCCAGGCTGGGGTTAATTGGGCCTAGAGAGTCTCAGAAATTCTCGTGCTAGGAAGTCTTGGGGGACAGGGATTCCAGAGGCGTGCGGGGATGCCGTAAGTTCTGCACACTCACCAGGCTGGGCTCGGGTGTATTGGGGCTGAGAGAGTCTCAGAAGTTCTCACTTGCTTGGCAGGCCTGGGGGCAGGAGCTATTTGGTAACTTCTAGTCAGAACTGCTTCTTTTGTACTTGTGGCCTATGTTTTTAGCCCATCATTTTTGCATTAGGTGGTGTATAGATTCACTTAAGCAGCCATGGACTGTTCAGTGGATGTCTAGGAAATAGTTGGGGTACAGAGGGAATTAAGGAACCTAATGAGTCAGAAAGGGCATCAAGCAGTGAAAATACCGTAGAAGTTTAAACTAGTGTTTTAGGAATAAACCACACAGCTGGGATTATACTTAATATAGCCTTTTATGTGTTCTTGGATTATAGGGTGTTTATGAAATAAAGGATCTCAGCCTTAATTCAGAAATTGTGTGTGTTTCACCAGTTTTAATCTGTTACAAATTATTTTGAATAGTGACTGCCAAACAGTGTTGGATGTACCCCTTGAAAATACAAAATCCTCAGCACTGGGCAACATGGTCCAATTTTCCACAAAGAAAGTTGTACTGCAAACATGTACTAATAAAAAAGTAAAAGTAGCAAGTACAGTATCCACAATAACACTTGGTAATGGTATTTGGGATGTGCAAGGAGTTAGGCGAATAGATGGAATTTAAGGGCTCTTGTGAACAGAGAGTGTGATCCGGGCCTGTTAACAAGTACATTTTAAGCAGCAGTCTGCCCTGCAAGAGAGCTGTCTATTTGAAGGAATGGTGTTTCTGCCTCTTCTCTGGAAAGGAGAGTCCTGGTGTCAGTCCACACTTAATGGAGCTGCTAGTGAAATTTTAAAATTGTAATTTTTTTTTTTTTTTTTTTTTGGTGGAACTGGGGATTGAACTCAGACCCTTGTGCTTGCCAAGGAAGCACTTACGCTACTGAGCCATCTCCCTGGCCCTTAAAATTGTATTTTGAAGGTTAGGAAGCACTAAGAAGATGAGACCTTGCTTATATTAAGAGTGTTCCAGAGATATTTTCCCACTAGGCAATCATTTAGGACAACTGATCTCCTGCTCTCTTAGGAAGAGGTGGTAGAATACAGAAAGAAAAAAGATCTCTACAATATCAGAGAACTGGAAATGACAGATAATCTCCCACACCACAATTTAAGAGATGTGCTGATTTCTATAACATGAGATTAAAACTGTAAAGCAGGAAGGCGGTGAAATCATCACCTCTATATGAGGTGGGACACTTTAGGGACACATTGAAGATTCCTTTCACAAGCTGCCTGAGGAGAGAGCCTTCTCACACATGCACATTTAACATCTCCTTTGTGCTGCTTGTAGTTTTCTGACAGTATTTGGTCACATGCAGGCTAGTCAGATTCTTAGATTCATGAAATTCATTCAGGAAATGGGATTTTTGGTTTAGATTGCAGTGTCCCCAAGACACATGTTAAAGAGGCTCAAAGAATTCTAGCAAATATTCATTTGCCTATGGAGAGCACCCATTTATTCCAGATTGGCAGTAAAAGAACACTTACTTAATTTGGTTAATGACTTTATTACTTATAGGAGAATGGTAACCCTCTTCTGTTTTTTATACTTATTAACTAAGCTGTGGTACAAGGAGGCAATACAGGAGAAATTTTCAATTAAAAAAATGTCCCTCTGTAACTCTTTAAAATCAAAGCCAAACAAATCCTGGTTTGCGGTATATCCTACCTGGAATTAGTTAGACTCTCTTAGGAAGTGAAAGGAAACAGCTATTGTTGCTATTTCCTTGAATTGGATCAATGTTAGATTAAGGTGACAAATGCAGTGACTGTGTTACTTTTTTTGTTTTTGTAGCTCTTGCAATAAAACAGTGGAAAGACAGAGTAGAACATTTTTAAGGCCTTCATCTTTTGGTGTGAATTGATGGTCATGAAACAGGAACTTGTGGTCAGAGCCTTATTCCGTCACTTCACATGAAAAAGTCTTAGTCATGTGTAAGATGGAGATGATAAAATTGCCTTAAAGTGATGAATCGGTTCTAGTTGTACGGTTAATGGTCAAAACCTGAATTATTGCTGCTCAATCACTTTTTCTCTGGTAAATGCAATACTTCTCATTAGAGATTAGAAAGATTACCATTGCTGATTTAAAAATTTGTTTTAAGGGTTCTGATAGTTTACTTCCTGAAAGCCAGAAATAAAAAGTACCTATAAGTTCTTAAACTTCTACTTGAAATAATCCTATAGACTAGAAAAACGTCTCATATTCTTCTTAAACTTTCTGTTTTGTCTTGTAGCAAAAAATCATTTACTTATATTTTCTCCCTTTTTAAAGGATGAAGAAGAATGCTGAGTTTAGCAAGTTGCTTTTATTTGTGGGGTAAAAAGTAATGTAGAGCTAAAAACCTTTTATTCTAAATAGTTCATGATGTACGTTTTCTCCTCAACATGTTACTAATTAAAACAGGCACATTTCTAAGGAATGACTTAGCTCTTTAACTTATTTAGAGCTGAGGGTTAAATTTTCTCCATTTTGTGCAGGAGGCAAAAGCATGCTTTGCTAAAGTTTTGAGACTGTGTAACCTAGGGTTGTTCTTGGGTAAAGAAAATCTGTTAGCCAAGGATTTTGGAGATTTTCTTTTTTTTTTTTTTTTTTTTTTTAGGATTATGTATATCCTTCAGTGTCAAGTTCCTGGGAGGTGTTTATCTTCACATACTACGGGTGCAAGGGAGTCCATATCCATTATTGGCATTTAAAGTTCCCACAGAAGAGAAGGGAAGAGGAAAATTGGCACAGGTTTTCCCTATGTTGAGAAGTGGGTGCACACAGCAGAATCTTGGATGATGGGCTCATGTGAGTTAGTAGGGTACAGAATGCCCCTCGGTCAGCTTGACAGCTCTGTTAGTAGCCACTTAGACCAGGAGGGCCAGGATGCAGCTTGGGTAGTATTGAAAGATTGCAGAAGTGGCTCTTTTGTGTCTGGAGGGGACAGGAGCCTGGGTGTGCTAGCCTAATGTGCATAAATTGTCACAGCTGAGGCAAGCTGCATGTAAACACCAATTTTGGGGTGCTCAAGGTTTCTGTCTATAGTAGTTGTATTTGTTCCCTTGAGCACAAATCCCCATTTTTTTCTCCTGCTAGAGGGTAGGTAGAAAAAGTAGCTTAACAGAAACGGATCTTAACCATTGTATTTCTAGGAAAGTCTTTTTTTCAAATGAAGCATGGTGTACTTGTACATAATAGGAATTTATGAGATTATATCTAATGACTCTTAGTTGCCCAGGGTAAACATAGCTTGTTAACACTTATAGCAGGTTGATTTTTCAATTTAAAGTATGCTGGGATTAGTGTAAAATTTCCCCCTACATTATGGAGCTCAATGAATAAAATGAATGAAGCTTTGTGAGTTTAGGAACTCCAGTCTGTGGAAGGCTCAGCTGCTGTAAGTTCATGGATTTAGTTTGTTGTCTTGAGCACCTTTATATAAATTCATTGGTTAGCCTCTTAGTAGGCTTTGTTTTGAGATTTCTTTTCTATGTGTGCCATGTAATGTAATTCTACCTCACATGCTTTGTAGATATAAAAAAGTATATCTGGAATTTCTGATACGCTGGAATATTTTGGCAACATACTTCTTTATACACATCCTTATTTAAAAAAAGGAAAAAAGGGTCCTCCCATAAGACATATTTATACAGTGATAATGAGCTAAAAGAGTAATTGGTTATTAGTGGTTGTGATTCATAATTTTTAAAGTCTAGAAATACAACAATGGAACTACAACCAATTAAAATCTAGAAATACAACAATGGAACTGTAACCTATTGGACCACTTAGTAAAACCTGATTTGACATACAAGTTGCTCTTGGAATGGTACAGTAGTAATTTTATTTTTGTGTAAGGTTAGTACAAAACTAATGGAACATTTTTTTTATGTGAAGGAAATTTTAAAGTGTAGTAAGAATGTTACCATTTTGTTTTCAATCTATTACAGTTTGAAATTCCTATTAACTTCTTTTTCTGAGGCCTAATGTAACTGTTCCAGAATTATAGAAAAAAATCTGACAAATACAAATGTCATCATTTCCATTCATTATTAATCACTGAAAGGAAAAGTTAAGTATTTCTCTGATTAAACTGTAACTGATGGGGGCTGAGGAGATGGCTCAATGGAATAAGCGCTTCCCTGGCAAGCGCAAGGGTCTGAGTTCAATCCCTGGTTCTGCAAAAAGAAAAAGGAAACCTATAATAAACTGTAACTGATAAAAGATGATTTAAAAAACACCATTATATTTTTCTCTTTTGAATATTTACAGTAATCATTCTCCAGTGGTCTGTAGTCAGGCCATTGTTAAAAGCCCTAGTAACCTGAATTCAAGATTGGTGTTATTTTCTGTGTATTGGGCCTTGGACAACAATCACGAAGAAACTTACATCCAAAATCATGAATGTTGTAAGTCTCAATTAAAATAGTCTCCTGAGACTCCTTTGTTTCTTCTTTATCCTAACAGAACTATAGTTGTGCTAAAATGTGCATTCAGCTTATGGTTTGAAGTTCATATCTGAGATTATTTCTCCTTGTTATGCATATGGAATCAGTAGTAAAGATAGCTCTCCTTGTTGATATCTTTTAAAGGGAATATTTATTCACTTCAAATTAAAACTTTCTTTTTGAATAGGCAATTTTTAGTTCATTTCAATATGGATTTAGTTTCATAGTTCAATTTCTCTTTAATCATTAATTCAGTGTATATAAGAAATAAAGCTAAGGAACATTATTCAAGAGGTAGCTGGTGGTTGTGCTATAGTGTTGTAGTGAGACTGTAGCGACTGAACTGTTGACTGTGTTAGCTTACTATACTGTCCCTGTTGCAGGTGGTGTTCATGTCCACAGGATAGGGGATCATTACTTAAAGGTACACACTAGAGGGCATCTTTAGCAAGATTATTTTATTTGGAAAGTATGGTTTTCATGTTGCAGCCATCAGTGTGCAATCTCTGGGGGTGTGCCTTCCCCAGGTGGATAGCAGAGGCTGCTCTGTGGGGCTAGTTGCTGATTTCTACCACTGGATCCAGTGCTAGCTTTTTGACATTATGTGTTCATTTGACAGGAGTGATAGTTTGCCTTTTCTGGCCAAAACCTTTTACTACCCTTAACAATAGTTATGTGGTATGGTAATAAGCAGAAGATGCATCCTACCTGCCCTGTGCCGCCTCCTATTTTCTTTTCCAAGGGACATTATGTGACTTTGTGATATGGCTGTATTGTCAGCCTGAGGAATGGATGACAAGCCCAGGGAGGTTGTTTGTGATCTCAGCCCACCTTACTGTGAGAATTGTAGGAGACAAGTGATGAGTACCAAGAAAAACCTGACTTGGGATCTCAACTCTGCTTAGAAGCTCAGCCTTCCTTTGGTGTTAGATATTATCAGAGTAAGCTTCTCTTCATGCTGATATAATGTGGTGGAGAAATGAAAATGCATAAGTTTTGATCAAGTCAATAGTGTCTGCACTGTGGAGTGCTAGTGGTGGAATTACATTTGATGTATGAGAGTGCACAATTGTGGATACAAGTGTGTTCTTTATGTATGTGCTGTTTTTGGTAAGGGTGTGAATGTTCACCTATGTATGTCTGGTGAGTATATGGGATTTATTTATTTATTTATCTATTAATTAATTAATTAATTAATTATGTATTTGGTCTAGGGTCTCAACTGTGCAGCTCAGATTTGTGATCCTCTTGTTTTCAGCCTCCCCAGCACTGGGATTACAGATGTGCACCACCATACCTGGTTTTGGTGTTTGGCTCAGTGTGCCTAGGGTGGGGCTGGCATGACATGCAGTACCAGGAATCAAACCCTGGTCCTTGCATAGCCCTAGGCAGGCTTTTAGACCACTGAGCTTTCTCTGCGGCTATATATGGGCATTTATGTACTTGTGTCTACATGTGTGCACGAGTACTCCTAGCATGTTCGCTAAGCTATTTAAGCAATAACACAGGAATGATTGATTCTTCCTTTGACCATAGAACCACTGACCCTGCAGGGCCCCTTGGGACTAAGTTGACTCTGGTATTTTCTGCTCAACAGTATGTTTACTCCAGGCTGTTTGTCTTTGCCTCTTTAATTTAGTGAATATATTTTTTTCCTCTTCCCAGTATTAGGCATTGAAGCCAGGGCCTTCACACTGAGCTACATCCTCAGTCCTTTTAAAATTTCAGACAATGTCTCATTAAGTTAAGTTGCTTGTGCTGGGCTGGAATTTGTGCCCACCTCAGCCTCTCAGAATGCTAGGATTATAGGTGTATGCTACCAAGGTTGGTAGTTTGGCAGATTCTTGATGAGAATCAAGACTCTAAAATCCCAGTTACAGAATGCAGGCCTGGAGTGAGGCTTGCCTGCCGTCTCCTGCAAGGACTGGAGGATGATGCTGAGCTGTAGGGGACGGCCCCATAAATGACCCTTTCCTGGGAAGCCTTGTGATGGCCTCCACTGACTGTTGGTCTCCAACAGCAGAATATGTCTGCGGATGACGCTCCCATCTGAGCTCTGCAGAGGTCTGTCACCTCCCCGCTTGCAGTCTTGCCTCCTTCTGACTTCCCTGTGTGAGACTCTCAAGAAGCACATAGGACACCCCAGCTTCCTCCTGGCCACCACTTGGCTGGTTGGATCTGTGATGGGACTTCCCTTAGGGTACAAAAGTTGGGAAGTGTGGTAATAGAGCAAGAGAACACAGAATAATGGCTCCTTCCTAGATCTTTTGGTATTTTCCAAACAGTTCCATAATTCTGATTTTTGTTGTTGTTGGTAGAAGTAAGCTTCTGTTTAGGAAATACATCTTTGTTGAATTTGATGTTCGAGTATTATTTAAGGTTGTTTTGTTTTGGTTGCACCAAAAGTTGAACCCAGGGAGCTCCTTTTAAGGATAGATATCGTGAAGGCCAGAGGTTAGCTGTTCTGATAAGATAACAAGAATAGACAGTGCCAGCACCCTGGGCTTTAAGGACTGGACTCTTGTACCCCCCTCAACTCCCCTTTTTCCCCTTAAGTCTGATTTCCCATATTGAAATAGGAAATGTCATAAAGTGGTACTTAGTTCTTATAGAAAAAGTATGTGTTTGAAGAGATGGTCAATGTGGGCCCTGACGATGTCAGTGTCTGGTTCATGACAATACACTGTGAGTTCTAAAATTCTCTTGTTACACTTTCAGTACACATTTCTCTGTCTAATGTTTTTCTAGTACAAATTCCTTCGACAGAGGTCTGTGAATCAGGCTGAGAAGTATTTTGTATGTACTTAAGCTCAATCTTAAGAGCAGTCCAGTAAAGTGGAGTTACTGCTGTTTTTCTTGCATTAAAAAGTAGGCTTAGAAAGAAATCAATACATATGTCAGGACCACCCCGCTGAGCAGTGGCAGAACTGGTTTCTGACTTATGTCCCTCCTGTTCCAGAGCACATACTTCAGCCTCTGATCTGCTGAATGTACAGATATAAATATTTGAAGTTCACTGGGGGAATAGGCAAAGGATGCCACTGTAAATGTTCTGTAAAGTACCCTTATGCAGAGCAGTTAATTGCCATCTTTTTCATCTTTTATTTAAATCTTAAACAAGCTCCTTGGGGTGATTCATTTTATAAGAACCTTTTGTAATTCCCATATACAGTGTAAATACCTTTGCCACATAGTAAGCCTTCCTCATTCCACTGTGCTTTGTGGGGCAGCCCAGTCAAGTGACCATGCATACTGACACTGGAAATCAGGTTGTATTACTTGTACCCATCTATAATGCATGTGATTGCACAGATCATTAATTAGTATGTGTGATTAGATTCATGGTATGCAGTTACAATCTAAGTGAAGTTGCTTTCACTGGTTGGTGAGTGAGAATAATTGACTCTGAGGTCAGGTGGATAGCTAGGCAAAAGATGACAATTGAATAGTGGGGAGATAGCTCAGTAGCATAAGCGTTTGCCTGGCAAGTACGGTGTCCTGAGTTAAATCCTCGGTACCAAAAGAAAACAAACAAATAAACAAAAAAACAAAAGTGGAGTGGAGTGGAGTACAGCCATGAAAAAATCTCCAATTTGAAACATATCTCAGAGGAATGATTTGATTGTCATCACAAAAATAAATCATTCCTTTATTTAATGTAAGTATTAGATCTTTTTCTCTAAACAGACATCTTCCTCTGTGGAGTCCTCTTGCCCCTTCCCCCCCCCAAAAAAAAGAATAAAACCACATTGTTTGCTGTTCTTCCTCCAGGAGTCTTGGCTGTTCCTGTTTCTGTTTCTTGGCCTGTTCAGGTCTCCAGTGCTATGGGTGCCCCCAGTTCCATTCATTACCTTTCCGCTGTGTAAGCTTCTCTGTCCCCGTGAAACATTTTCTTTGCATGAAAGAAAATATGTTATCCTATATTATAGATAAAATCAAGAGCATAGTAATTGAACTGGAAAATGAGCAGATTTTCAGGGCCTGTGGCGTGAATATGAAACTGATTCCTAGGGGAGGTGGTGCGTGGGGCTGGTCCTCGCTTGTGTTCTTCAGGAATCCCTGTTGCTGAGAGCACCTTTCCTGTGAAAGGCACCTAGTGGAAGTACCTGGCTTTTTGTTGTTGCTGTAGTTGAGTATTTTTATTTTAGAGGAAATACACTTGGATACTGTTAGTCTTTGTGGGGAATATATGTGATCAATGAAATAGTAAATCTAAAAGATTCTAGTGGTGCTCTAGGTGAATATAAGTATGGCATAATTTGTGTGTGTGTGTGTGTGTGTGTGTGTGTGTGTGTGCGCACGTGCATGAGCATGAGAAGCTAGGGATCATGCCCAGGGCCTCATATATTCTAGAAAAGTACTTGATCACTAAGCTATGCACTCAGCATTATATTTTGGCTGTACAGTGGGCTTTTTTTGGTGTGACTGGAGAATTAACCTAGTCCCTTATCAAATACATCATTCATTCCATTCGTTCGTCCATCTGTCCATCCTCCTGCCTGTCTTTATTACCCTTCCTCCCTCCCTCCTTTCTCCTCACTAAGATACTAAGTTGCTGGGGTGGGCTTCTCCTGCTTTAGCATCTGAAATCATTTGTTTGTGAAGAACTACACTTTTCCTAAAGGACAATATTTGTTTAGCTCATACATTTTCTTATTTGAAAGTGGTACCTTCTTTGCATTGATTGGGCTAAACTGTGAATGATTACATATATGATTATTTTTTCCTAGTAATTATAAATTCGAAGACTCTACAATGTTTTATTCTAAGCTCTTTATTGTCCTCATAGATACTGTTTCATTTTCCTAAAACAAGAAGAGGTCAAACATATGGCTTCCTTTGTGGTTCTTGAATTGCTCAATTGAAAACCTATTGTTCTTCCTTATATTAATTATATGATATTATTTAGTTCCCTTGGTTTTTCCTTTACCACATGTAATTTTTTTATAATGAATATACAGGGAGTTTTTACAAAGAGAATTTGCTGTGTTCATTACAATAGGATTGGTTTTAAAGGAACCCCCAGGGTCAGAGAAGTCTTCCTCAGATGTCTTTGGTGCTGATTAGGGTGACAGTGACTTTCTTCGCCTGAGCTGGAGGCATGGCTGCATTGTGGGGCATTTGTAGGGTTAGAAGGTGAGTCCTGGAATGTTACTATATGCAGTAACGTAAGCCACTTGGTGGCCGAATGTATGCTGTACTATCAGGGTTTTTGTAATCAGGCTGCCCTTGAGGTAGCCAAGTAGGAGAGGGTTGAAAAGGAGGTGGGATTGAAGGCTTTTGAAAGACGTATGTTTAACTCCAGCGAAGAACTGTGAAACCTGGGGATAGACTTGACCCAGAACTTGATAACCACTGGTGTGCTGCTGTATTTTTTATGTGCAGTCTTGCACTTTAGACTCTTACTCCTTTGTTCTTCAGCTGTGAATGGAATAACCAGAGTCCATTACTGGTCCAGAATAACCCGTCCATTATATTTAACTTTATCAAAAGACATTCAAGTCATTTTGTTCTAGATATTTTTGTTTTTCCTCAGAGGTTTTAAAAATAATTCAATTTTAAAATCTTTTTTTAAAAAACTGTATGCCTTTGATTAATAACATTAACATTTTGTTGTCCTTAGATAAATTTCCTAGAGTTTTGTATTGTTAGAAACTGGTTTATTCTTAGAAACAAAGAGCAGTCTCACTTGGAAAGTTGTTTAACTTTTTAAACACAAACACGTTGGCTAGTTCTTTTATTCTTGGTTAATGAATGAAAAGACTAAATGAAAGAGCACATTATTATATTGGAAAACTTGCATTTACCATGTGGCTGGGTGGTAGATACATTTCATAGTAGGCAACTCTGCTTGGCATTTGATTACGTTCTGTTGAGTGTAGCAACTAGAAAAGCTGACTTTGAGGCGCTAAAGTTGCTGTCTTCCAGTGACGTTTGTCTGTTTGGCCAGACAATGAAGAATAACCTAGCAGAAGTTCTATAAGTCAAAAGCTAAGTCAGATCTTAATAAGAGTGTTTCTCAGAAATGCCAAAGAATGAGATGACCAGTTCCTGCTCTGATTTTGTTGTTGCTGGTCAGTTCATTGCCCATCAGCCACTATGCATACTGCAGCAGGAAACTGCGTATTGCTATGAAGTCAGGCCTCTAAGGAACACGGCTGTACATTTTTTGGTTTTGTTAAGAATATTCTATAAAGCTCTGAGTTCTAGTGTGAAAGAAAAATTCACTGCTGGAGATCTGAGATCCCTTTTGCCAGGTTTCTGGACTGTGTTAATGGCTCTTTCAAAGCCTCTACTGTGTGCATGAATTCTATGTGTATAAATCAATGCATGTGTATAGTGTATATTCATATATATATATGTATACAAATACACTGTATACATCTACTGTATGTGTTCACTTAATGTACATGTACTATGTAAGTATAAATGCATGTATACTACCTGGTAACAGGAATGGGCCTTCAGATTATTTTTGATGACATCCTTCCCCATCTGGTTGACATCCGAGAGGGCAGGGTGGAAAAAGTTGCTCTTTGTTGCATAACTGGGGAGATGAAACAAGTTATGGGACTTTTGCAACAATGCAGGAACCAATCAGTGATACATGAGTGTACTTGTGATCATTTAATCACCATAATGGATCTGTGATGAATGAAAAAAATTAATGGTGATGAGGGAAGTTTTGTAAAGAAAGAAAATTAAAATAATGTTACCATATTGATTACTGTATTTTCTTTCATATAAGTCACTTTTCTATTGCTGAGTTAAGATAACTGACAGCCACAATTTAAAGGATAAGTGGTTTATTTTGCTTCACCGTTTTAGTAGATTCAGTTTCATAACTCTTCAGCAGAAAGGGCTGGGTAGGAAGCTGCTCAAATCATAGCAGGTAGGAACTACTGCGAAGGATTTCCCCTTTCAGTTCACACTCTTAGTGAACCACCACCAGTCAACCTTCACCTCTTAGCAGTACACTGAGCTACGAACTCACTAAACATAGCATGTTCATGACCCAGTCATTTCTTGAGAGCCGCATCTCTGAAAACATGAGACTTTGGGAGAGCATTTTGTGTCTTAAACCATAACAATATCTTCATTACAACTTTTGTTACTGCTTAAGTTCCTACCCATCAGGAAATACTCCGTTTATTTTCCTATTGTGATATGACACTGTATGATTACTGTGGTGTGCATTTGTCATTCATTATGTGGAAATATCACTGTAACATAATGATACAGTTCAGAATGAACACTATCACTTTCATGCTGAAATTGAAAATGATAGGTAAGTTTATTTTCAGGTACTAGTTGGAAGGACAATAAAAACAGCAGACTAGAGCAGAATAGAGCCCTTTTTAAGTAAACAGGAGAACTGAGAACCTTGTGTAAAAATACTGCCAAGTTTTGGATTTGAGATTAAGCACTTTAAATTCATCGTTATTTATTGTAGTTTTGGATTCAGTTTTCTCTCTTTAGAAATTTTACTTTCGATGGATGATACCTGGCATATTCTGACCAGTATCAAATGTAAATTTCAGATTCTACCTTGTGGAAACAAGTTGATTGCAACTTGTTAAAAAGCATTGCCCCCTCAATTATTTCCTCTTTTTTTTTTATTTGTAGGTTTATTCTCACCCTAGTTCACCCCCGATACATAAATTTCTCACATGTATTCAAACGTTTTATATTGCCATTCAGGGTTCTTTAACTTTTTTTCAAAAGAATATCCTTATGCTAATTAGATTTAACTATAGACAGAGGACTTTGCTTATCACTTTAAAAAATTACAGGACTAATGCTAGGGCTACACATGCCTTCATATGGTTATTTATTGCTTTGACAAATATTTGGAGTGCTTTCATTGTACTGAGCATAGTGTTATTTGCTTGGGGCATAATGCAGAGGTCTTTGCTCATGAAACACTTGCACCCTAAGTGGGGGTAGAGGAGGAGAAGGTGCTGAGAACTTGGTGTGGCAAAGTCTAAACAACATTCATTCAAACTACTGTAGGCAGGTAGGTAGGGATGTTGACTTAAATGTGATTCATTTTTCAGATTTACTTTATATTTATTTCTAGATACAATTCTGATGCTTTTACCACCTTCATTAAAAAAAAATCTTACAATCATAGGTGAAGTAAAGATAAACTATGTTCAAAATCTAGTAATTTATTGAATTGGAGGTAATTCTTTTTTTTTTTTTTTTTTTGGCAGAACCAGGTATTGAACTCAGGCCCTTGTGCATGCAAGGGAATTGCTTTGGAAGTAATTCTTGTTATATGCCAATGATGTGATGATGCAGTTCAGTTTTATATTACCAGTACATTATGAAATACTACAGGATGTGCCCTAACTAGAATCTGCTAATCTATGAAATTTTATCTTTTGCTGTTGGGCACACCCAAGGTGCAAGAATCATGAGTTCAAATTTAAATACTAAAAATTTAAACGTATTACAGACATAAGAGCATAGTAGATTAAAATATAAATTAAGTATCAGCTAATGAATTATATATCTTAAAAAAGTACAATGTGGATATCAACTGGAAATTAGTCTCTTTCAGGCATGCTATTCTAATAAAATTTCTATTATTTAGTCTCAGCAAAACTGAAATGATATTGATCCAGTTCCCTATTATGTACCAAGTTGTGCCAGGTACAGCAATTTTGTTGGATTGCTATTAGGTGAAGTTGCTACTACAGAAACTAGATGAGAGCCTGGGACCTAGGGGTTAGATTTGTGGGCCATTATGGCCAGCCTCAGGTCTGGTCCAGGCCTATCTGTGATTCTTGTGTTTCAGATCACTTTTCAGTACTGTCTTCTAACATAAATAATTGTCCAAAGTCCCTTAGACAAGTGTGAATTCTGAAGTCCTCACACTTGATTGCAATATGAAATGTGTATTACCAGCTTCTGAAAAGAGCATCTGAGTTAGAAGAAGGGACATGATGAAAATGCAGAGTTATGAAGGTGAATGCTAGCTTGGCTATGGCTGCAATAAAGAAGAATGGGTGAAATGAGGTTGTATGTCATTGTCACATATTTCTAAAAATCCTACATTGAGTTCTTCATACCCCTAAGACTAGCTGGCAGCCATACCTTAATTGCCCCTCCTTGCCAGGTGGGAAGGGCTTACTCTGCTGAGAAGGCATTGCCTCAGCACAACCTCTTTACAGGGAGGTGTTGATAAAAGTGAACTGTTTCCTTGGGAGTACATGCACAGTTGTGCTCTCCCCGCATCATTCCTCTGGGGACTTTGCTCTGCAAGCCTGCAGCCTTCTTCCTTCTCCTAGATTTTGAAGTGAATTCTGCTTTTGGTTTGAGATAATGCTATTGCAAGAATCACCTATGCTGACAGAAAGTAGTGCTTTCTTGCAATACAGTGTAGTGCTTTAAAGTATCAACTTATAGAGAGGTCACTGTTTGAATTGCTACATGTTTCCTCTTTTGCACAGGCTGCCTTGGAATTCTAGGATAGTCCTAAATTACAAAATCAATGCATTTTGTTACCACATTGATATAGACCAGGACCTGGAGTCAAGGATGTGGTATTTTGTTGTTGTTTGGTTTTGTTTTTCTGAGGAAGATTGCACTGCATAGTCAAGACTAGTGTTGAACTCAGGATCCTCCTGCCTTAGCCTCTTGAGTGCTGAGATTTCAGGTCTGTGCCAACACATCTCAAGTTGTCATAGTGGCTTTACATAGACTAAAGCAATGAATACCAGGAGGTAAGTGAACAAGAGGCTGGTTCTTTGCATAAAAAAGCAACCTCAGGATAAGTAAGGTGCCTATGGTTTGGAGTATCTGAAAAACAATTGATATGATATGTGATTTATTTTTTGTTCTGAGAGAGAGTCTGTATGAAAACCATCGTTTCTGATAAGATTTTATTTATATTTATTAATAAGAATTTATGATTAATATCCAGATGAATTTTTTTTTAAATTAGCAGGTCCTGGGTGGGTGAGATATCTCAGTGGACTAAGCACCTGCTTGGGCAAGTACAGTGACTGAGGTTTGATCCCCAGTGCCACATGCCACACTGGCCATCCCCCTGGATGCTGAGCCAGTGACCAAGTTCAGGCGGGGTGGTGTGCATCTATAATCCCAGTGCTGGGGAGGCTGAAAACAGGAGAATCTGTAGGAGTCTGAGCTGTGTAGTGAGACCCTGTAACAAATACATTAAAAAAAATTAACAAATCCTGAAAAGAGAATGTATAGCCTGCTAATCAGGAAAACAAAAGAAACACTAGCTGTTCTTTCCTGGATTGCAGCCTGTCAGGATGTCCTGCCATGGTGACTAATGTAATTTTTTTCACTGTTTCTCAGTTACAAAGTTAGATTTGGGTTAGGATGCTTCAGTTCATATGTCATGTGAGACTGTCACTGAGGAATTATCTTTTTATTGGCATTATCTGAAATTTTATTTTGTAACTCTTATTTGAATTTTTAAATTTATAAGCGCATAAAACAACAGAACAGTTATTTTCAAAATAAGTTACCTGCAGTTCCTTTTTCTTGGTTATTTAGGTGAGAGAAATAATGGAGTTTTAAAAATTGTATTAGGGATTGTGCAGCATGTTTGTTTAAGTTGACTGTTAGCTTAAGTTATAGACATATGTATATAAGGGAAAATGTCTTGTTGCTCAAAGGAGTAATCTTTTTACTGATGTGGGCAAAGGTTTAAATTTATTGATATTCTAATCAGTAAAATGAATTATTTTATTCAGTCGTATAAGAAAAGCATTAGAGGGGTGTGTGTGTGTGTGTGTGTGTGTGTGTGTGTGTATGTGTGTGTTTTATCTGTTCAAAAGTCTCTTGTAAGAGTGGAAAACAACCAAATATCATGGCCATGGGAAATTACCTCTCAGGAGGGCCATTCATAATGAGTTAAAAAATTCAAAGCACAAATTTTCTAAAAGTAATCCTGTAGCTTTTGAGTTCTGGTGGCAGTAGTTTGCCCATGACATTGCTTTAATAAGCCTTTAAGAATCTTGTTTCTGTCAATAAAATGGAATATTTTATTCCCAGCATTTCAGTTGAGTTTATGCTCTGTGAAAACTTCAGTTGTTCCCCTTGGACTGAGTGCCTCTAAGATTCAGAAATAGTTATTTGAAAAATAGGAAGAGGGGAGATAGATGAACTGCCCAGCTGCTTTGTCACTCTAGAGTAGTGAAATTTAATTTAGGCTTTTATTAGAATTGAAATTTTCCTCATTAGTCCTTGTTCTTTTAGGATGTTGTTGCCTAAAGACTGGAGCGAGTACACTTCTTTTTTCTTCAAGTTTTTTTTATTGTTTTATTAGTACATTTTAGGTATACATGATGATAACATTCATCATAGGGAATTTGCACCTGTACATGATAAGTCTTGCAGCATCCTCCAACACCCAGGCTTGAGGAAGATACTTACTTGGTTGCTAAAAGTTGGATTGATTTTTTCCAGTTCCTTGGATGTGAGTTAGGCAACTTTGAATTTTGTGATGATATACAATATTGGCTAGCAAACAGTAAAACCTGAAAACAGTACTTACCGAAGAGCTCACTTATATTATAATTTTTGTGGCTTGAAGTATATGCTCCCTCACTTGCCACAGAGGTTATGTTCCAGAAACCCCAGCAATAAGGAAAGTCAATGCAATAGTGACATTATGTTTATTTTAATATACATATATGTATTTGTATTTTAAGGCTTTATAAACCCTTCCCGCATTTTTATAAACCTTTCCTACACTTTTCAAAAACACTTCTGTTGTTCTTAATCATTTTCTAAACTCATAAACCTAAATAATTTTAACGATATACACACTGTATGGTACTGCAGAATCCCATAATATAGCAAAAAATCCTTTATAAATAAGTTAGATTAATATTTTTTAAAAACCTGTAAAACAGTGAGTCCATGAAAGTCCGTGAAATAGCAAGGGACTACTGTACCTACTTTGTAGAATGAAAAACATTCTGTTTCATTTATAGGATGATTGTATTATTTATTGAAAACATTTTAATCAAAGTATTTTTGACAGTTGGTACTTTTATTATTTGTAAAAAATTCAGAGACATGAGGCATCTTGATTCTTTACAAACTTTCTGTACCTCAGTCTTCGGCTACAGTACTTACTTTTTTTTTTTTAGTCCTATACTGGATAAGCAGGTTTCCTTCTTATTTATATTTTAAGGCTTTATAAAACCTTCTCACATCTGTAATCTATTTCATTGTAAACCCTTCCTGCATCTGTAAATCTATTTCATTGTAAACCTTGGCCAGCGAGGTACAAGCCTTTTGAGTAGATGTACAATATCCATTTAAGCTCTTGTTCTTCTCAAATAGGTGACTTTAAAAAGTGCTACACAGAAAAGTTATTTCTGTCATTAATGTGTAAGCAAGAAGCTGGAAACTTTTGTTTGGAAAAACATAGAAAAATATTGAGATGGTGTTGTGAGCATTTAATTTGTCCATTTTTTACAGATTGTTCTGTTAGCTGAAATGGCAACCCAAAGGTGAAAAAATATAACTTCTCACCCTGAAGGAGGTCAGGAGTTGTGTATATGTAGTTTCTCTTAGAAAACAGGATGTGTAGGTAACTACAGTTTACAAGAAGATGAAGTTGAGAGCAAGAAGAGAAATGATTGGTAAACACAGAAAAATATTTTCTTACATTAATGAAGTTTGCTATATGTAGCCCAGATAGCCTCTTGGTACCTTTTTAACTCTTGAAACACTGTAGTATACAGGGTTGTGAAGTCATCCAGGGTGCTAGCTCCTTATAATCTGATTGAATTGCTACTTTTGTAACTAGGTTAACCATGTTTGAAAGCTGTAGTTCAAATGTACATTTTGGAAAGTCTCCTTTCACAGAGTAAAAGTCTTAGAGATTCAAGGTTGGTTTCAATAATTTTTCTTATGCTACTTAAATTTGCAAATTTCAAACTAAGAATGTATTCCAGAATTCTTATACCTTTACTGTATCTCCATAACTCACAGGTTAGAGAACAAAATGATGGTAGTATATGTCTGTAATCCCTGCAGTCTGGCTTGCTGAGGCAGGAGGAAGACAAGTTTAAGCCCACCTGGGCAATTCAGGAGGTTCTGTCTTGAAATAAAAAGAGGGATGTAGATTACATCCTTGCTATCCTTTCCCAGTCCACACAATTCAAAATTATATTAAATGACATTCTGCTTACAGCTAAACAGTTGCTTACACCATGAATATGGGCTGTTTTCTGTGACCACAGTCCTTGTGAGGATTCACTTCTCTGGTCAATCACTTTTCTGAGTCAGAAGTTGGGTGAAACATTTGTTGATTGGGATATTGCTGGCCTTCACTGTGCTGGAATACATTCTCATCCATCTCTCTTCTCTCCCTTGTCACTGCCTCGATCACGGCCTTCCAGTACATCTCCAGTATCGCAGCCACCGCAGTCATGGTCACAGGGTGTTCAGCCAGATGAGCCAAAGCATGTTTTGTTATTAATTTTTATAGTGCAGTGAAAACACAAAAGGAAAAAAAATTCCTCAGGACATGAAAGTAAGTTGATTGGCTGGCACAGAGGAGCTCTGATCTCAGGAAAAGTAAGGAATATGACTTGGAAAATAAAGCAAAGAAAACAGAGGAGGCTAGGAAAGGGAAGAGTGAGAGGATACTTATATTGGTAAATGCGTACCTATTAATACAGTTGGCAGATGATGTGGGTGGGTTGAGCCCACTCTAAAGGATTGAAATGACAAAGCTTTAGGGGAGGCAAGAGGAGGATGATGCTGATTATAATTTCTCCTTCATTAATGGGTGACTATTATATACACTAGAAGTGTGTAAATCTGTTACACTGAAGATATTGTCACAGTTGTCATTTATATCAGATTGGAAAAAATACTCCTCCTGGTAGATTTTTATGTTATAATGTTTATCTTCATTTAGTTTAGAGGTTTGCCTAGAAATGTTGAGAGATTCATAATATCCTTATTACCCTGCAGAGTGATTGGCCAGTTTCAGATTCTTTACTTGGTGGAAAAACTTTTCTGTATGTTTGCTTAGGCTGATGTTGGTCCACTGTGCAAAATTGCAGCCTTGTGGAGAAATGTAGATGTGTCATGTCATTGTCAAACAGGAAGTTTGATGCTGATAAAAGAGTAGTCTTTTATCAAGTAAAATCTAATTAAGGAGGAATGTATTTTTGTTAGGATGTAGTAAGTGTAGGTTTTTTTTTTTTAATGTATTTTTTGAATAGGGTCTCACTGGGCAGCTCAGACTGCCCAGTGAGATTAGTGATTCTCCTGTTTTCAGCCTCCCCAGTGCTGGGATTACAGGCGGGTGCCACCATGCCAGGGCTTGCTGGCCAGCTCATTGCACCTGAGGGCCGGGCTGGTGTGGCCTGTGGTGCTGGGAATCAAATCCTGCTCCTTGTGCTTGCCTAAGCAGGTGCTTAGTGCCCTGAGCTGTCACTGGCCCAGGGTAGTTTTAAGTGACTAAGGAAGCTCATATTGCTAGAATGTTTTGGTTTGTCTCTCTGTTTTGGTCTGTCTGTCTTTATTTTTTATTAATTTTAATGAGAAAGAAATAGCAATGAGACAGTTTCAAAACAGGTTAGTAGGACTGTTACAATAATTAATACATTGTTTGTTGTTGTCTTTGTAGTAGTTATTCAGAGTGGTCTATTTTTCTTTGCGTGAAATATATTGCTGATATGAATTCCAATTAGTGGATTGACTAGTACACTTGTTCTGGTGCAGGGTAGGATTTAAATTTGTATAGTTAAGTCCATACTTTCAGCTGGTATTTCTGATCAGTTAGCTGAGTAACGTTGGCACCTTGAGAATGTACTGTACTGAAGGCAGTGAGAGGAGGGTGGAAGTATTGCTGCCAGGTATATTAAAGAGGTTTTTTGCTTGAAATGGGTTTGACTTGGATATTCTAAGGTTGTTGAGGAGGGTCCTCTGAGGCTATCGATAAAGGAGGAATTGGGAAAATGTGAGGTGTGTTTTGGCATTAGCAGCAATTTAAGGTGGCCTGAGGTCAGGGTCATGTCAGGACGAATGGATGTTAGGATTCAGGGTCATGTAGAGCTGTAGTTACTGTTAAGGCCTTAGAGTGTGAGTGGCCTTTGAAGGACTTCTAGAGTGTCACCTGCAGGGGAAGGAGGCAGCACA
The DNA here is from genome assembly GCA_004027165.1 of Ctenomys sociabilis. Classification (NCBI taxonomy): domain Eukaryota; kingdom Metazoa; phylum Chordata; class Mammalia; order Rodentia; family Ctenomyidae; genus Ctenomys; species Ctenomys sociabilis. The sequence goes on from PVKA01003844.1 coordinate 42,179, forward strand.
CTTGTTAAAAGAAGTTTGGTTCTCTTATCTATATACTGAGCATAATTAAAACACCTTGTAATTTTGTAAAGATTAAATGAAGTGCTATATGCAGTGTGCCTTTTTGATGGCTCATCCTGGCACGTCATAATCTTAGTAAACAACAGCAGAAGTTGGTAGCATATAGATGGATCTGAAGAGTTGAGCGATGGAGAGCCAGACACAGTGTGGACTCCTTTTGTCCTGTAGACATCACTGGAAGTCTTCAGTTATAGTTGAAATAGATGGAACAATTTAGTACAGATTAAACCTTAGTACAGGTTAGCCTATGCTGTGCAAGGTCAGTTGGAGCTGAGAGGCAGTTGAAATAAGACACTAAAACTTAAGGAAAGGCTGAGAAAGTAAAGGAAAGATCTACGTTGTGGATTTCTGGCTGCCTAAACTTTTGATTTATTTATGGATATAGAGAAAAAAACAAGCCCAGAGTATACTAAAATTTTAAGTGTCTGAAAGAATGGTGCTAGAGTATACAACTGTGGTTTAGGCTAGGTGTGTATTTCTGGCTACTTCCTTACCTCCTGAGTCCTGCTGTTAAGGGAAAAGGGCCCCTGGCCTCATCTTCTGACTGGCTTCAGAGGAAAAGTCCTCGAGTAATAGACACTATGGATAATAGAACTGATTTCACAGTCATGGTAGCTTCATCTGTTAAAGTTACAAATAAGTTTTGCTGTATTTTGCAGAAATAGCTGAAATAAATTTGCAGAGTGATTATTTACTGGTTTTCAGGTTTTCTTTTTAATAGTATCATTTACTGAACATTATTCACAGTTTAACTGATTACTTTGAGAGGCTAAAATGTTCTTTGATTTATTGTTTTACATTTGATTTTGAGCTAGTATTTTCACACAGGAGAACCAATTAGTTATTCTATTATCACACATCCTTATGTATCTCAAATTGTATTGCTACTTAGCTGAATTAACTTCTGTGTTTTGGCCTTTACAGAAATCAGTTCTGTTTTAAATACATGATGGTGCCTCTCCAGTGAGGAAATTCAAGAGTTTGTACCACAGCTCAGAATATTCCCACCATGTTAAAGATCAGTGAGAGATTGAAGTAATTCTGATTGAATACAGAGCTTTCTGTAAAAGACCAGATAGTAAATGTCTTATGTGTAACGGATCTTTGTTGTATGTCCATTTTTAAAACTTTAAAAGTGAACAGGTCATTTTTAGCGCACTAATTACAGCTTCAGGACCATAGTTGGCCAATCTTTTACTGAATCTTACTTAGAAATTTAATCTTTTATTCCCTTGTAGGTTCCTGATTCCATTTCAGTGAAGAAATCAGTTAACTTCTGTAATTAAAAGAATAATTTTTGAAAAGTGTCTGTCTCTCTGTCTGTCTGTCTGTCTATCTATCTATCTATCTATCTATCTATCTATCTATCTATCTATCTATCTATCTATCTGGTATAGGGTCTCACTATGCAGATTGAACTCATAGTGATTATCCCGTTTTCAGCCTCCTAGTGCTGGGATTACAGGCATGGGCCACCATGCCCAGTCTTGGTTGCTGGGTTGCTGGCTCAGTGCATCCCAGGGGCGGGGCCAGCGTGGCATGTGGTGCTGGGGATCAAACTCCAGTCTCTGTGCTTGCCTAAGCAGGTGCTTAGTCCACTGAGCTATCTTTCCAGCCCTACATGTTTTGGCATTTTGATTTTATTACTTCTTTGAAGTATAAGTCTCTTGTATCGATGCAACTGCCAGGCAGATCAGAGAGTTGTTTTTTTTGAAAGAGGCCATTAAGACATTTCTTACACATTTTTATAACTTATTGTTGCTTTTTGCTTCTAACTGGAATGAAACTTATTGAAAAATTCATCCTTTTTCTGTGTTTAGAATATTAGCCACAATTTCATGAGTGCATTACTGGGGCATTTCATGTAGTTGTGACTGACAGTGTGCTGAGAACTGTCATGACTCCAGCCTGACACTGAGAATTGTCACATCTCTGTCCATCTTCTTTATCACACTGTATCGTCACTATCAGTCACCCTGAAGCTCATTAGTGATAGCTATAGTGGTTGAACAAGATATTATGTTGGCTTCTAGTACTATGGACAACCACTAGGGAAATAACAAGGTAGAAAGTATTAAATATTGAATCTGGGATATAATTCAGGTATAAAAAATAAGATAAGTAAACAGCTACACTCTTCTTAATTCACTGATTAGAGACATCTGCTGTAATAATGTCTGTAAGTATAATATCATGTATGCACCTTGTACGATACCAAAACATTACAAAAAGTTTGCAATTGTTAATTTATCGAATCTGTCCTTTAATTTGTCTTGAAACTGTCTCATTGCTATTTGCTCTTCAATAAAATAAATAAAATATTAAAAAAAATAGTGATAGCTAAGGCTACCCATGTAGTAGTGAAAGAGCTGGGACCACAGAGACAGAGGCCCTAGACTTTCATCAAAATCTCCTTTCTCCATTTCATATTGATTGCTGCTCAAGGCTTGTAAGCCAAGTAGAAAATAATTTGCTAGAAATAGACCTAGAAAGTACTTTTGTTAAAATAAGCAACCAACTTATTTACAGTTTTTTTGCATTTTTGCTGATAATGTCCACAATATCAGCAATTCAGGGAGGATTATTAGAGCAGGTTTTAGGCTAGAGGATGGGGACTGAATGGGATCATTTCTAACACATTCTCAGATGATGGTCATCCAAATTCTGTGCTGGATGTTAATGTTTTGCTCATTTCCATTCTCTTGGAAATACTTGCCCTTTTCTGCATAGGTCAGTCCATCACAAATAAAGCAGTGTAAACCACTGAAGTCAATCCTGAGGTTGCTCTGTCATATTTTAATGGCTTATGAAGTCCAATTTCATACCTTGGATTTGATTCTTAGATAGTGTGTGTGATGGGGAGAGAGACCCAGTTTACCTCTCACTTTGGGCTTCGGTGGTATGCCACCCATCATGTCTAAGCAGTCACAAGGGCACCTCTACTTAGTGCACTGCTTTGTCGTCGGGTTGTTCATGGTCATGATATTAGGTGTAGGATGAAAAGACAAAGCCACTGCTGCCCTCACACTCAAGTCACTGGGGATTGCTGCTGGTGTCTTTAAAAAGATGGCCTTTCTTTCAAAGAGAGCAAATTGGTCAAGCAATGGCCGTGACTCATCCACATGGCTGACACTGATAAAAGATCTAAAAACTGCTGTACAGGGTTTCAGGATAAATACTGAGGGGATTTGACTGACCTTGTCAGATGCAGTAGTTACATTTTTTGTCATATGGGTCTTGCTTTACCTTGATTGTAACCATCCAGCAGAAAAGTATAAAAATGAGGTATAAAAAGTAAAGCCATATTAATATGCTGAGCTACAAAAGGCTCAAGTCACAACTTCTGACATTGCCAGTCATGTGGATAACCCGCCGCTATTATAGACTGCTGGACTATGTTGGAGTACTTTGCTGAATTCCTGCACCTACAATATATAAATGGCAATGGAATACGCATCTCTGACTAAACAAAAAATGGAGATATAAATGAAGGACCATTTTGTAGTGAATATATATATATATATATATATATATATATATATATGTATATACAAAATAGCATAGATACACAGCTACTTTTGCTTAGTTCAGTGAGAAGAAAGTTTTGAACTAATAGTGTTTAGACAAGATATCATGTCTGCATATTGCTATAAATACTATGAAGAAAATATGCAATGTGTTATTGTAACTGTCCTACTAACCTGTTTTGAAACTGTCTCATTGCTACTTCTTTCTCAATAAAATTAATATATAAGAAAAACAAAGATGGCCTTTGTGGCCAGATGTCCAAAGGCTCTTACCCGGCATGGTCGTGAAGAAAAGCTCATGTTCTGAGTGCTGGTGGCCTGTGGAGCTGCGCTGCTGGAAAACGCAGAAGCTGCCAGTAGCCTGTCTCCTCCACACCAGCTTCTTTTCTCACTTTGTGAATGTGTGAGCTCTGAGGTCTAAATGAACTATAAAAATAGCAACTGTGCCAGTGTTAGCACTACTTCTTTTGTGTGTGTGCTATTTAAAAAGAGAAGGGCAACTGTATCAGAGGTTAGACTCTTGCTGGCTAATAGTTCATTTATGACATGAACAAATAGAAATATGTGTGTTAAGTATGGATTAGTAGTCTCTTCATGGATATTCAAGAACTTTATAAAGCTATTAAACTATTAAATATTTCTAAGCAATATACCGATTTGTAGAAAATATAATGGCTCTGTTTATATTTTCTTTGCTATTGTTTGGTCAGCTTAAATTACTCCATCTGTGAGCATACTTCTATTCTGCATATGTGAGCTACTGAATGATTTAGAAATCTAAGCACTTTTGCCAAAAGTGAAGCTTGCATGTGCCAAATGGAAAAAACATAGTGTTAAACCTTATTACTTTAGCACATGTGAATTCTGTGGTATTTAAATTGTAGGCATACTTGGGTTAGTCTGTGGAAAATCCTTTCTTTTAAAATAGGAAAAACTGATTAATCCATATATACATTGTTGAAAAAGCAGAATCAAGATGGAAAAGAAATCTTTGGGACCAGTGAGAGTTGAAGAGAATTTCATTTCAATGCAAAATGTGTGTTTTTTAGAATCAGAATATTTACTGTGCATTATAGTGTCTAAAATACATTTTGAAACTCAGTTACTTCTTAGGTTTTACGAACAGCTTGTTTAATCTACAGCATTAAAACTTTTGATAGAGAAGTAATTTGTGTACTTAAAGATAAACACTAGTGTATGGCTTTGTATGAGAAAATGTTTCTGCCTGTCTTTTACAGAAGGGTTCTATTCATTGTATGTCTGTGTCCATTCTGAGTCCTGATCCTTACTAGGATGGTATGTAGCTGAAGGATGGCTCAGTTGCCTGTGGTAAAGATTTCAGTGTGACATTCTCCGATTGCTCGCTCCCTCTGGGGAGCAATGTCTTGTATATGTGGAGACGGCAGCTTGCCTCTTTCTTCTGTGAATGGAAGAAAGGAAATTCGTGGCAGGAAAGAAGACCTAAGAAGTGGTGCCCTTCTCAGTTCATCTTTAGAATGGCTTTGCTTGGCTTTGCTAGGTTTTTGCAGTAGGAAATTAAACTTACTGCATTATAGTGCAGTTTTGTTTCAGTAGGATAGAAGGGAGAATTAAAAAAGAGATGAAAATGCCTTGTATTGTTTGATTGAGTCTTCCAGACTGTGAGGTTGGAAAAATATTTTCTAGTTTTTATGTATACTGTAAATTGTATAAGGGATATCAAGAGCAATTGGGTGGATATGGGCAAAGTATTTGGCTCAAGTAAAAGTTCTTTTTTTAATGTAGCAGTATTCTAATATGCGTACTGGGTCTATCAACCAAATTGATCCTTATACAAATCCTGAGGCAAGCTTGATTATATAGAGGAACAAACTGAGGCATAAAAAGGGTGCTTGTAAACATTTCTAAAGCTAAGTGCCAGGCCTGAGGTTTGAACATGGACAGTATGGCCTTGAACTGATGTCCTTAGCCACTGTGCTCTCCTGCATGTTTGTGCTACCTACAACTTAAGCTTCCAGCCAAGATGGGTAACAGGAACCAAACTACTTGTATTCCTGAAACAGCTACAATAGGAAAACACATGTGCGGCAGTGGTCTTTTAAGACTTCAGACATCAGACAGTGAAGGACTATGTGCTGAGAGAAGAGAATGGAAATGAGCTCTGTAGTGATCCTCTTAGTACCCTGAGAAGGTTTGTAGCCTTGTGCAAGGTGGAGAATCTAGCCCATTGTAATCTGATTGAGATGAAGCTCATAGTGCCAGATCCAGGAACTGAAGATGTTTGGCTTCACAGGACAAATTTGCATCATCATTGTTGCTTCAGTACAATATTTGAGAGATTAAATGTTTTCCATGGAATACTCATTAGTAGACAATACAGTGGAGACCATACAGCTTGAACACTTTTTAATTTTGCAGATTAGTTCACTGGCCTTTTTTTTGTTTCTTTCCGTTTATGATAATAGTTATGACCCATTCAGACCATTCAAGGGCACTAATTTTTCAGTTTCTGTGAATTCATCATTGATTCCTTGAATAAACAACCATCCTAGCAGTGTTGGAATTGTGAGCTCATCAGGAGTCAAGGGAACTCTCAAAAGAATCCACTTTGTTTCTTAATTGACTATTGATGTAGCCAGTATTCTGACTCTTCAAGAAATTGCTCTTACTAAAAGGCTACTGTTTATTTTCTTCTAGATATGTCCTTAACTAATATAGTAAAAAACAATTTAATTAAACATTTAATGAGTATTCCTGCTTGGCTAAAAAAATGTATCTTAAATTTGGGTTGCAACCTCATTTTCTGTGAAATGTATGAGTTAGTGTTTTACTAGAGAAACAGATACAACGCAAGATATATGAAAGGTTCTAGCCTGAGTACAGACTGCTGAATTATCATGGCGCTGATTCAACATGGCTGAATCCCCAAAACAATAGCCTATCTTCTCAATTAACACTTCCTTCTCCTTTCCCACTCCAGTCCTGGATACAACTTCCTTTTACCCTTTCTCAGCACACAAGGGAACTCCCAAAGTCCTTGCAGTCTTAGTCTTCCATTGTCTCAGGTCAGAGGATCCCCCTACCACCCTGTGATCAATATTCTCCCTTTCATCAGAGTAAATAAAGGACCCTCTCCTCTTTCTTTCACTTCTGCTTCTCTGTCTTGCTGGAAAAATATAATAGTATAGAAATGAGTAAGACATTACAAGATTGGTTTATGATGGTCTGCTAGAAAGTTGGATGAGGAGGTGTGCAGATGGTGTCTGTACACCGGAGATGGAAGGTTTCAGTCCAAGATCTGAAGTTCACTGCAATAACGGTTCAAGTCCATATCAGGAGGCTGATGGATATATGGTGGAAGGCGGAGGGATCTACAGCAAAGCTGAAGAGTCTGCACTGGAAGCCAGGAGATGACCTTCAAGATGAAGGTGAAGAACAGAAGCCTCTATCCTCTGAAGAATAGAAGCCAGTTTGTCCTTTCTTTTTAAACTAGATGTGGTAGTGTATGCCTGTGATCCTAGCATTTGGGAGGTTGAGGCAGGAAGATCACTGTGAATTCAAAGCTATCCTGAACAATACATAGAGACCCAGTCTCAAAACCACCACCACCACGACCAACAACAACCCCTCAACCCCCAATCCAGGTCCCTGTACTTCCTGGGCAGTAGAAGAATAACCCTGGGGTGTACAAGTGCTAAGCAGATTTAGTAAAGCTTCTCCACTTCTCAAATTGACACAACCATTAGAATGACTTGCTTTCTTGTTTGCTGTGCAGACATAGATTGTGTGCTCAGCTATTAGTGTCATCATGTGATCAACATAATGCCCTGTTCTCTGAATCATCCTGTGAAGTTCTGAGGAACATACTTCCTTACAACCAATCAGTTCTGTGTTTGTAGCAGGAAAGTAGTTGAAGACTATTAGTGAGTAGATCTGTGTTCCAGTAAAACCTCATGAACACTAACATTTGGATTTCAGTCATTTTCACATTTTACAAGATATTTTTCTTTTGATCCTTTCTTTCCATCATTTAAAAATATGAAAACTATTGTTAGCTCATGAACCATACAAATACAGGAGGTAGACTGGATTCACTTCATAGGCTGTAGCTGGCAGATCACAGATAATTTTGAAAAAGTCAATTTTAACCTGATGTGTGTTATCATTTTCTCTTGGAGGTTGTTTTTTTCCTAGCATGGTAAATTGCATTTGTATGTGTATGTGTCTGTCTGTCTGTCGGCTGCCTGGAGGGAGTGATGAAATACAGTGCATCTGATTATGGCTGAACCTTTTATTTTAAGGTTGGGAAACTATTCCATTATCATTAAGTAATATATATATATATAAATATAGGTACTTCTTTCAGTCTTTATGAATATTGATGTGATTATCTGTGACTGGCAAAAAATAAACTGAATAGACTTTAAAACTGTGGATGTACACACCTGTGAGGTTCTTAAGAACAATCTTTCACAGTAGGATAACATGGCTTGGTTATCATTAGCATGAGAGAAATCTATTTGAATTTCAGTAAATTCTCTTAGCTGAAATTAAATAGCATCTAAATATTGTATTGGAGGAAGTTCAGGGACACAGGTACAACAGTGCTTGTTCAGACTCAGCTAAGGAACCCCACATGCTGCAGCAGGCAGCGCAGGTGAGAAGAATCATTGTCAGGGAAGCTTGGTGAGGTCTTTTAAGATCATGATATTTGATCATGATCTTAAATAGACTTTTAAGATCATGATCAAATAAATCAGTGATGATGTATGAGTACCAAATGGAATTTTGTTAGGTTTTTCAGTAGTGCAGAGAAGCAGAAATAAAAGGAAGTAGGGGGTAGGAGCCTTTATTGACTCTGAGGACACAAAGAGAACCTGAGGGAGGTAGGGAATCCTCTGAACTGAGACAGTGGAAGGCTGAGATTTTTGTGACTTTTGCAAGGGGTGGAGTTTTGCAAGGGCATGAGTTTTGCAAGGGGACAGATTTGGTGATACACCAGGTGTTGTCTGGGGCACCCTTATATGCAGAGAAAGCTATCCAGGACTGGGGTGGGGAAGGAGGATGAAGTGGTCACTGGGAAGATAAGCTGTTGTTTTTGGGATTGAGCCACATTGGATCAGAGCCATGTTAATTTAGCAGGTTGTACTCGTGCTGGAACCTATCAAATTTAATTTTGTAAGCAGTAAAACTTGTTCTGGTGTGTATGTGCTTTAATCACTTAAATGCCTTTGTCTTAATTATTGTTCAGTTGGCTTTGTTGCTGTTGTGGTTTGGGGTTTTGCAAGATGAATAGTGCAATACAGGACACATGTTCATTATTATTATTTTCTCATCACCCGAAGAATCATATACAAAGAGTGCGGGAAATCTGCCCACACACTGAAGACCAAAGAATCCAGCTGAGGGCCTGGATCCTGATGTCGTGCATGAGTCAAGCTGAAAACCTAGAGTCCAAAAGAATGCCTCTCACAAGTCAAATTGGATGCTTAGAGTCCATGATAAAGTCTCATGCAGCCCTGCTTCATAGATCTGCACTGCAATTGGTTAAAGTTCAATGGTAGAAGCTTGAACTCTGTGCCAGTGGGATGAAGGATTTGTGCTAGCAGACTAGGGATCCACATTGGAGCTAGGAAGCAGCAGTCAAGGTAAGCACCAGAACTCCCTGACAAGTATCACAGCCATCCTTGGCAACAGTGAGATCCTGAGCCCCTCATGATGAGGAACGCTGAGTTCTCATTAGGAGAGCCAGCATTACAAGCTTTTCCAGGAGGTTGAGCAGTACACCATCTTCCTCTTTGGAACCAGGAAGTGATGCTTAAGATGCGAACTAGAGCTACTCCAAAATCAACCATAGCCATTCTAAGCAACAAGGTCCCAAGTTCCTCCTCCAACACGAACCACCAGGTTCATCAGGAAAGCCAGCATGACAATGTCCTCCAGCAGAATAGCCCGAGAAAACCGGCAGCTTCCAACAGCTACTCTAAACAGCTTCCCTGACACCCTTGCCACAGCTCCTCCAGTTTTGCCTCTTATGCTGCTGGCAACACTCCTCAGGTGGGCCTCCCACCACCAGCACCAAGCTAGTTTAACTCAGTTGGGTATAATAAATTGACTACCAGTTAACAATCTATTATAGTTCCAATGCTGTAGATGGTCTCTGAGTACATTTACTGAATCCAAACTGATTTCCCAGTTTCTAGAATGTTTCAGAACAGGTCATTTGTTGATTAAAATATGAAAAGCTATTTCAAGGAAGATAATAAGACTTGAAATATATTTGTTTTGAATAGTAAGAAATCTTTAAAATTGGTCATATAAACTGTTACCTTGACTGCTAAAATGTTTAACATTTAAAAGATGTTGAGAATGGACTTTCAATCTAGAGACCTTTTGGAATGTTAATTTTAAATCATGGCCAATTTTAAATTATGGCCATAAGAAAGAAAGTTGAATAGCTGTTAAATATTAGAATTTTATCATTTCAGTAGAGATTCTGTAACTTTTTGGGTAGAAGTTTATTGGTTCATGATTCAGATAAAGCTGAAACTTAAAAATCATAAAAATTGCCTGGGCTTGTCTTAGTGAAAAGGATGTCTCTAAATAGAAAACTCTTCTTGAAATAATGATTCATTTAGAGAGCTCTCATATAAATTTTTCAAGAACATGTTTGTGGTGTTCTCTACTTAAGTCCAATTTTCTGGAAATTTATTTATCAAATTTTATTTTATTTTGAAGAGTAAAAACAAAAGCAAAAACAAATAACGGAAACAAATACAGAGACAGGGCAACATACAACAATACATGTTACAGATTTTCAAAGCAAGAATAGCTTATTAACAGTGGTTGTTGTTTTATCTATTTTTATCATCAAACTTTTACTCAGATTAATAGAATTAGTTATGCAAGATTGGACACATAAGTATTACCACTTGCTTTCAAGAAACCTCAATTTTTCTTGTCTTTTTTATTTTTCAAGGTTTATTTTATAGAGAGTGTAATAGTAATTGATAAGACATTAGAAACATTTAGAAGACCAAGATGTCAGATGTTGAAGCATGTTTTTTGTATTGCACATAGCTGTCCTCGATGTAATTGCTTAGATCACAGCTGTTAGCATACAGAGTAAATCAAGATGAAAATTCTAAACATTAACTGCTATTTAAAAAAAAAAAAAACTGATGGAAATCATCTCAGCCAACCTGTATATATACTTGTATTATTTTCTCCTTTCTTTTTTCCTATCTTTCTCTCTGTAGTTTAATCCTTAAGTTCAGTTTCCGCTTTATTATATCTGTTATGCCTTTTAGGTTTTATCTATTCTTTCAGGTTCTTACACTAGGGAGACAATATGATATTTACACATGTGGTGGGCCTGATTTATTTCACTAATGAGTATAACCTATGAAGGCCTCAAATTTGTCTTTCTTTCTTTTTTTTTTTTAATGTATTAATTACAGGATCTATAGGGTCTCATTACATAATCTTGTAGTGATCCTTCCTGTTTTTCAGCCTCCCAAGCACTGGAATTATAGGCATGCACCACCATGCCCAGTCTCAATTGCTGACTCTGTGTGTCCTAGGGGCAGGCTGGGGATCAAATCCCAGCTACTGTGCTCTCCATAAGTAGCCACTTTAGTCTGCTGAGCTATCTGGCTGGCCTTAAGTTTATCTTTCTTTTTAGTTGAGTAATACTCCATTGTATAAAAATACCGTATCTTTTTCAACCATTCCTCAGGTGATGGGCATTTTGGTTGTTTCCAAGATTTGGCTATCACAAATCGAGCTGCTACAAACATGGGTGCACATATATCATTGTGGTGTGATGTTTTTAGTTCTTTTGGGAAAATACCCAGAGGGGCACTAGCTGGATTGAATGGAATTTCCAGTTCTAGCTTTTTGAGGAGTCTCCACTGATTCCCTAGTGGTTGTACCAGTCTGCATTCCCACCAACAGTGGAGAAAAGTTCCTTTTTCTCCACAGCCTAGAGAGGAAATTTATTACATTTCAGAGTTTATCTTGTGTATGGTGTTGATGAACAGAGGAGACATTTATGTATGAATGCTACTGTGTAGTTAATTAACAGAGTCACCTGCTGAAAAACTCCTTTTATGATTAGGGACCTGAGGTATTAGAATCTTTGTTAAGAACTTTGGAAAACAACACAAGGCCTTTGAGTCACAGTGTTCACTAGTGTTGGGGGGATGTAGGGCCTTAAACACTCCCCAGTGTTTAGGAGGGTTGGAGGAGCTCTTGAGTACAGTGGTGTCCCTTTCACACTTGAGACTTTGTATCTTAGGTGACTTCCAGAAGAGAAAAAATTTAATATCTAAGGAAGAGAAAGTTGGTTGAGTTTTCTCAAGTATTCAGTTCCATAATGACTACAAGCCTGGTTTGGGGGAACCTCTCTTCATCCCTGGAATGAGCACTCTGTAAAAGTACCAAAAGTTGGGTGACTCACTATGGTGAATAGAAAATATTACTCTAAGGAAGGAGACCTTTGAGTCTAACTCCAAGCACACTGACTGGAAGGAAAGGGGCTCTCCAGAAACTAGACCAAACACTAGTGTGAGATAACCAGCATTATTTCAGGTTGGTTTGGCCTGACACTGGTTGGGTCACCAAACATAGCTCTTATGTTCTAGGACTCTCACAGTGGTGTTGAGAGGAATGCACTTATAGACAAAATAAAACAAATCTTGACAATATTCTGTGATGTCAAGCAGGGTTTGGAGCCTTAGGCTGTGGAGTTAGATACCCAAGGGTATTGGTTTATCAGCAGACTTCTTGGTGGCTTAGAATCCCCTTGACCATAGACTGATTCTTATGCCTGTTTTGTGAGTCTTGTGCAACAAGACAGTGTGAGAGTCTTCTGCATTTCCAAGAAAATGAACATGCAATAAAATACTAGGAAATGACTTTTTCTGTTGATGGGTAACCAGTGTGGGAAGTAATATTTTCTGAAATTAGCTGATCATTTCCAAAGCCAGTAGGTTTTCCAGTGTTTTAGTGAGTTTCCAGTGTTTTAGTGAGTTTATCAGCAGACAACTATAATCAGTGGCATATCAAAGGAAACAATAAGGACTTTTAGTAAGGTTGATTAAAGTATTTGTTGTCAAAGTTTGCCTGCTGACCCCTTAAGTGGCTCTAGAACATAATCTTGATGGACTTAATTAGCACTTAGGTATTTTTTGTTGTCAATTTACTGTTTGTTTGACTCATGTCTTATTTCTTTTTGGGGGGCGTCTTTCAGACACTTGAACTTTTTCTTCAGATCACCTCTTCCTTTCCTGGGCTCCTGCTTCATGTGGTGGCTCCTCATTTCTCTATGACCTTACTGTATGCTGTATGTTGTCATAGTATATAGATTGTAATCTCCAGGAAGACCCCTGCTGTGTGTCACATAGATAGCACATGCTCCAGAAGCACTAGCTTTACAGAATCCCCCTTTTTTTTTTCCAGTCTTGTGGTACCCAGTTTCTAAAATTATCATTGTCAAGGTTCCCAGTGAAATTTGGAGTCTGGCCTTTGGCACTATGACAGACATCGATGCTGGAACAGGATGAAGAGAGAATGGCAGCAGAGGAGAGAGATGTAGGCAAGGGCTACAGGCAGCACATTCTCTCATTTCTATTTCAGGTTTACTCAGACCAGGTGGTTAAATGAGTGGGTATTTCCCCCTAATGCACTCATTGTCCAGCTGATGAGACCCCGATCCTTGCCTCCTACAGGAACTAGGGCCGCACAGCTTGGCTCCTGCCATGCCTCAGCGGGTGGAGAGGGGTCATGTGAAGGTGTGAGCTGCACCACTGGTTTGTGTAACTGAGCTGAGTACAATGGAGGATGCAGGCAAGTGAAGCCACTTAGTGAGGGAAATTTTGAGCTTGTCCTGGTTTGGTGCCCTTTGATTGGTGAGAAATGTAGGGGAGAGCAGGGGAAGAAGGCCGCTGTCTTCCCCAAACTGCAGATTATTTGACTTTTTACTTGGTGGTGAATAACTATCAAGCACCCCAGCATGCAGTTCTCAATATGAGGAAGGAAGCAAATTAATCCAGTTGAATTGAAGGCTATGAGCCTGGGGGGGGGGGGGGTATCTTGTTTAGGGGTAATAGATTTCTTCCTGAATTAAAATAAACGAAAGTTCTTTTGGCTGATGCTGACTTTCAAATAAGAGGCTTAAGAACTGCTTTCACTGTCTATCTCTGCTGATTTCGACCAAGGTACCCCCCAGAGACCAGCTGTCTGAGGCCAAGGCTTTCTTCAATTAGATTGTCATCCCCATGGTCTGTGGACCAAGATCCAGTGCCCTAGTACTTCTTAAGAAGATTATTGATCAGAGATACCTAACTATCTCTGAACTTTTGATTCACATGAAATATAGCCAGTCATACATTAAGTAGATTATAATTCTAGTGGAGAGGAGAAATTTCACACTCCATTAGCTCCTGTGACTTGCTAGCATTCTCGACAATCTCTTGCAGACTCTTTGGTGGGCCTTGCTTTTCTGGGCCCACTACCGAAGTCTCATGCGGAGGAAGAGAGGAGGCTGGGAGGTTATGGGATTCTTCAAGGGCACTCCTTCAGTGTCCTTTTTTTTTTTTCTTTAGGAACTTTATTAGGAACTGAACCCAAGGTCTTCACATGAGCAATATTCCCAACCCTTTTATTATTTTGAAAAAAGGTCTATCAGATTACTAAATTGCCGAGGCTGGGTTTGAATTTTTAGTAATTCAGAGTACTAGAATTATAGGAGTGTGCCACTGCATCCAGCTTTCAGGGTGCTTTGTGTCCTTCGTTAATTAGATATCCAAAGAGGAAAGTCTCTTTGGATTTCCTAAACTTTTATGCTTGCTAACTGGATTCACTGACACACTTCATTTTGTTATAATGTTGCCTCAACTGAAAAGATTCACCCAGAATAGACAAATGTAGGGCCTCAATCTTTTGTTTTTTATTTTTTAAAGAATACAGAATAGTGACAGAAAAAAACAGCATTAGAAATGATACAAGATTTCACTAAACAAAATAACAGGAATTCATCCCTGGTTCCACCAATAAAACCAAACCAAAACAAAAATAAAGTAATAGGAATTCAACAATGATTGTGTATTAAATGATGCTATCTTCAAATTAGTAGGGCCTCAACCTTTGTAGTGAAGTGCAGGTCTTTGTTCTGTGAGAATATGTTATAGGAAAAATGCTTTTTGTTTATGGAGAAACATTACAGAACTTTAGATGAAGAAAGATTTAACTGTAGACTTGCTATACAGGTGAGCATTTTAGATAGTCTGAGTTCTGAAATGTTAATTTCTGCCTTATCAAGAACATACTTTCTACTGAGAGAAGATGGTAGATGCCCCGATGGCCCATGGTAGTTTTACAGAACAGTGACCTTAGCTGGCCCCATGCTCTGGCAGACCAAGTCAGCCTTGGGCCTTGACCTGGTGTTTGGATCTCAGACATTTGTCTTTAAATTCCTTTGACTTTTCAGTTCTCCTGGAGCTTGGAAGTCATCACTACCAGGTACCTACTGACCTTGACTCTTGGTCTCATAGGATGTGAATGTTTGCTGTTGCACTCTCCTTACTACCTCCTCTTCTGGAAACTCCCTAGCATCAGGGTACAGGTTTTAAGACTCTGTTTTCTCTCTACCCTGTAAACAGGAACCAATTTGTAGGAAATATTCAGCAAATATTTATAAATTAATAATAAAATGATTTATAACAAAAAAATTATAATGGTTTCCCAGAACTCTTTATTTGTGCTGTACATTGTTTTTTTCTTTATGGACTTAATATCATGACCTGCTTTGTGAATTGAGAATTTAAATGGACATGTTTTTGTCCATTTTGTTCTGTGGAAGTGTGTAAGAGGAGTGCTCATTTTTGGAATAATGCAATTCAGAGAAAGATGGAGAAAAACATTGTGTTTTATGTGTAGGTGTTCTAGGAGACATCATACAGAGGATTGAAACATCCAAACATGTGTTTCTGTTAAAAAGTCAACCACCTAGAACATTTTGGGATTTTTGTGTAAGCAATTGTATCAGTAATCTTTGTGTAAGTGTGAACTCTCAAAATGTTATTTTGTTTTCTAAATAGCTGGAGAATGAGATGCTCTTAAACACTGATGAATTTAGGGAATTAGCATTTGTCACTTCCCATTGTCACTGATCTAACATCAACAAATGATCTAATTTATATGCAAGTACTCATGTTTTCTGCTGTTATTTTGAATTGGTTAGACTTTTCCAGGTGTCCTCAACTTTTGGTTACATGAGGTTTGTGTTCTGTACCTGACAACACTGTCATAGTTTAGGGTGGAAACTTTGTGCCCATTGGTTGGGCCACAGTTAGTAAATATGACTCATTGTCTTTGGTATACCTGCCAAGCTATCACTCATGGAACTGTGTAGCTTTAAGAAAGAGGAAAAGGTTCCTTTGCTTAATTTTAAAGCTGTCCTGCCCTAATGTTGCAGGTTCCAATTTCCTTCTAAGTGTCCACAGGTGATAGGGAGCCAACATATGTGGGTATATCCTTCTTTGATCTCCTGCTTTTGTATGGATTATATAGAACAAACTATATAATATAGAGCCCTCAAAATGAGTCCTGTCCCAGGCCCTGCAGCATGCTTCTTTTCTAGACAGAGGAGCCACTCTTCACTTGAACAAAAATTGCATTTCCCATTACTGAGAAGTTATCCTGTTGTTTGACATTAAGTATAGGTTAACAGTTATCCAAATTGATACACACATTGTAAATTTTGTGTTAAAAAGGGAGCTGATAATGATAGTATAGTTGGATTTTCCTTTATGCAGAAGTTATGTTACGTTACTAGGTTCTGCAGTTCTGCAGACCCCTTCTAGAGATTATCTCTAGGTTCTTGTTGTCCCAAACATAGAACTGGACAAAACAAACATGAAAGGTAGCAAGGTTTTACATGTATTAAAGGTAAGGAAGGAAACATACTTTACAGAGTGAGTGTGGGCCAGTTGAAAGTAGGAAACCATGTACACCGGGCAGGCTGAGAGCGGATGGCTATGGAAGAGCACAGTGGCCAGGAGCCTAATGGTGCCAATTTTTTATTACTCCCCAGGCTGAGATCAACTCTTGGCCCTCCTATGAAAAACCTGCTTGAATTCTCATGAGTGGAATTGAAGATACTAGTATTTTCTAATTGGAACCATTTTTTTTCCTGTGTATGCCCTGACCATGTCCTAATCTCCTGCCTTAGATTACTAGACTTGGATGTTGAATTTCTAAAATTCTGAGGAACAAAACTTGTTAAATTATATATGCAGACAATTCAGGTCTTCTCATGCCAAGCTAAGAATAGCAAAGGATGTGGGTTGAACTCTCTGGAGATCAGCTTCATGGATCTGTCCCTTCAGAAAATGAGAATGAAAATGCAGAAGGATAAAGAAAACAAAAACCTAAAGCCCAAGCACCCAAATGCAGTCACTAAAACCTCTCTCAGCTGGGTTGTTGCATACTGTTAAAGTGCTCTGAGTTTCATTCTAGGTAATATTTTTGGGAAGACTGTGGCTAGAAAAAAGAAAAGGAAAAAAAGAAAAAAAAATACATAGGAGCCCATGAGGGAAAGAATGAAGACAGGGCATTGCCCTAATCTAAAAGATGCTAGGCACATGTCTCCTCTTTTTAATCATCTTATGACTCTGGCATACACCAACACTGTCACACAGTGTGTTGTGCGAAGCCAGTTTTTGTCCTAATGGAGCAGACATGAAGCATCACTAGGGAGTATTTTTTTGTTTTTTTCCTTTCTGCTTATGGACATTGGCAACTATGTTCTCTGTCTCCCAACCCGCACCCCCATGTGTTTCAGCATTTTCTCTTCTAGCTGCAACAGAGACCAAGACTTTGACACATCTCAGCTTGGTCTTTTTAACACTTGGCTGGGAAACTGGAGGGAAAGGGCCTGATTACTACAGACGTACTGAGAATGGAAGTAGGATGTGAGCTACTTTTTGCATCTTGTTTTTTATTTTAATTGAATTACAAAAAGCAAGTGTCAAAACAACATGAATTTTAATTAGGCTAAGCAGTGCTCTGAGCTTGTCTGTGCCTCCTGTCAAAGTTCCAGTGGTTTCAAGTATGTTGGCCTCAGCCCATTAGTATTTCTGCCCATTGTCCTACAAGGAAATATTTAATTATAACTGATAAAAATTTCAGAATTACATTTTATAACAATTGTTCAAATTTTTCTATATATGGGTTGAGTTAATAAATACTGTACTTGTTGCCAGTCTTTATGCTGGGTACCTGGAGAGGATATGGAGAAGGGGCTGGAAATATTGATGGTGGGTAGGGCAGTGATGGTGAACCTTTTAGAACTTTAATGTTAGCAGCCAACCTGCTGTGGCATGAGTGCTACATAGTTGCTACCACTGTTCTGAGGTGTGCAGAGCTTTGGGACCAGCTGAGCTGTGGCAGTGGTGGCTGCATTTCCTTTATAGTGGGGGCCTCTCAGCCCTGAAAGATATTTGGGCTAGGGGTTACCTCATTAACGGGCCTGAGCATCCCTCTGAGGTTGTATTTGTGCTAGCAATAGTGCAAATGAATATACACCTAAAAGCCAGACACTTCAATGCAATTTATAATATTATAAGGTATTGGTACATATACACACATGTACATTTATATACATACTTTATATACTAGATCAGATATATTTGTCAAATGTATTTTGCTTTTTATTTCTTCTATACTTTACATCATATTTGAGCTTTTAAACACTCTGAGAAGTAGGAGAGTCCGGCAAGTTTTGAAGTACTAAGAGGAACACTGTAGTCTTGGAGTGTAGATGAGAGAGATTCAGGGATGATCAGAGAGGGACGTAGAGACCAACTATACATGCACAGTCTATTAACCTGTGGATGATTATCTGTCGCTGTATACCAAATGGCCATAAAGCGTAGTGGCTTTAAACAACACTTGCTCCTTATCTTACAGTTTGTATAGGTCACAAATTCATAGGCAACTTTATTAGGTAGTTCTGGCTTAGAATCTGAGTTAGATATCTGTCCATGTGAATTTGTCCTTACCACATAGCAGCTGCTGTGTCCAGAGGTGGAGATGTAAGCAAGCTAGTTCATTACAACCTAGTATTGGAAGTGATGTGTATGAGGTAGGTCCACTCACAGGCCACATATAGCCCTGAACACCTAGTAATGCTGCCCCACAAATCCATACATTTTAAACATTATTGTGAATTTTTAGCGATTTTTTCCCTGAGTTCATTGCACAGTACTTATAGGCTACCGTGATGTGGGGGAGGGCACAATACACTGATATCTCCACCTTACAAGCCTGCTGCCCACAGTAAGGTATAGGAAATCTATGTGTATCAAATGTTAAATGCTTGTTCAAAGCCACATTGCTAAATAAAAACACATGTAGTCCAATCTGTATGGTAATAGCACAACCTACCCATGCACATTCATTTTAGTCTTGTGATAAAGATATTAAAACTAAAGATACTTTATTACTTCATACATTAAATGATATGTGGCCCAAGGCAATTAGTATTTCCAAAGTGCAGCTCACACAAGCCACAACGTTGGACACTCATGGACATGTGCCGTCTCTTCTGCTATACTCTATTGTTGATGCTGAAGAACCTGGACACCATGTGAGAGATGACTATACAGTGATGTGATCCTGCTGAGTTTCTGATCCTTGAGGCTGGGTTGGAGCTGGCTCTCATACCATGTAAAGAATGCAAATTATCTCCATAATGAGCTAAACCAGGAAAGGCTTTATGTGGGAAGATGACACTGTGACTATAATGTGGATATTGACAGGGAGTTACAAGTGGCTACGGGCTTGGGCTGTAATTGTGATGGATGGGATACTGACTTGGGAGGTAAGGTTGTGATGGGGTTTGGCGCAGACAGGTTTCTAGGTTGGGCTGCAAGCTACCTTCCTTCACTTGATGGTGGTTAAGAGAAGCGTATGTTGTCAATATGCTGTTTTTTTGATATCAGGAGTGGAACTCAGGGCCTCACAGGAAAGCACTGTGCTGCTGAATTATATACCATCCCTCAGCATGCATTTGTATAAGGAGGTTTCTGTATTTTGTTTCATGTTGTCTTGGTTGCTTTTCTCTCATTGCTGGGACAAAATACCCAACATCCAGAATTAAGGAAGGAAAGGTTTATTTAGCTCACAGTTTGTGGAGGTTTCAGATCATACTCAGCTGGCTCCAAGGCAGAGTGGCACATGAAAGGGCATCTGTTCATGGCGGGGGAAAACAGCAAACAAGAAGAGCAAAAAGACAGGAGTAGTGGTAACAGCCAAGGCAGAGTGCAAGCCTTTCTCTCTTATGTTGCATTTGGGCTATCCATCCCTGGCTGGGTGTAGCACTCACACCCATAATTCCAGTGTTGAATCATGAATTAATCACAAACTCTAGAAGTCCACCCCATTACTGCATGAGAGTCTGGGGGGACACCTAGACACAAACTGTAACACATATTTTGATAAAAAGATTGTAGTAAAGGAAGTGTGGGGATTATTGAGGGGTCTTGTGGAGTCCTCTGATATCCTGCAATAAAGGTACCAGTGGAATGGAAGGAAGGGCAATGAGATGGCAGGGTGGTGATAATCATATAAAGGGAGAGGGCCACAGTCTTGTTTTGTGACAAGAAGATTGTGGCATACTTGGAGCACAGGTTCTCAGCAGGATGAAGTGGAATTTGGTGTGAGTCATGTTGTCTGTTGATGTACCTCTGAAATTTCAGGTGGGACCCTTTGCATCTTCTCAAGAGGTGAGGATTGGGGTGTGTGTGGGCAACCATGAAGTTTGAGTGTCTGAGATGGTGCTGTTAGTAGCCAGAGAACTGAGCTAGAGAAATGATCTAATGGAAGGGGTGGGTATAGGAGAGAAGCTGGCCAGATAGATAGGATGTTCTTCCCTTTTAGAATCTGAGTTCTACTGCCAGGGCCACTCAAGGCAGCCAGGACTCAAGAATAGATAGTGATAATATCATGAGGAGACCCATCACTTTTCCTGGTACCTTACTTTCACGTTTGTTTCCCAGATTATTTTACTTGTCTGATTAAAGATGGCTGGCAATTGAAAGTGTATAATAACTACTAGTGGGCAAAAATGTGAACAGGTATGACAGGGATCTATGTATGGATTGCTTCAGAAGGGGGTGGCTGGTACTGAATAGGCTTGTTGGAAGTGGGTGTATCTGGTGATAGTGAAGGGCTGCTGAAACCCTTAGAGGAGGAGAGAAGTCCCCAAGTTCTGTTTTCCAGTGGACAAAAATAGTGAGAGCCTCCAAGTGCCATGAGGAGTGTGAGTCTTCTGAAGCTGCCCATTGACCTAAAGGTCATCTGAGTCATGTGGTTTCCTGTCTCACAAAGGAGTGCCTTAGGTTTCAGGACAAGTTAGAGTGTATTGAGTGGTCTCTTGGCTGGGCTAGCTCATAATCTTATGGTCTTGGGTGATTGCTTGCTATGCTAGAGGCCTCTAGACCTTGCCTTCCATAGGTGGGATGCTGAGAAATTGCTTGATTGTTAATGGTTTTTATGTATAAAAGTTTACAATTTTAATGGAAAACAGTATTAGAACACTAAGTATGCTTGTGAAACCAGAAAGGGGAAAGCATCTTAAATTTAGCTTTGTGGGGGAAGGAGAAGTGATTGAAATTGTGGAAGTTTATAAGGAGAATGTTGAATTTAAGAATAATTGTTCTCAAGCTAGAAGTATGAAGTTGTTATTTGGGAAAAGTATGAAAATTTGGGAAGTAAAAGGTTTTGAGAAGAGGGTGAGGAAAGAAGGCGAGAAAAGCTGTCGTGGTGTATCAGTCATTCTCCATACCTCCCTGCGCACTTTTTCCTTGGGCTGATTTTGCCTCTTCTTTATTCTGAGGGAAACAGCAACAGTGATTCACATGCAGATTGATAATGGATTTGAGCTGATTGATCTCTCCCCACACTATGCTCAGCTTCTGGCTTTGGTGTTTTACTTGGCTGTGTCTTAACTGTCCTTTCTTTGATGGCCACATCCTCATGGCTCTGTGGAGGATCCCAGGAGTCAGCTTTTGGCAGATGAGATTCCGAGCGTATTGGCCTGGACTGAAATCCTTTGTATAATTGTCATTGCAGTCTGCAGACTGGTCATTTAGTGGTGAGATAAGGAGTTGCAACCACCAGGAGGGTGACTTTCTTTCTTTCTTTTTTTTTTTGAGATGGGGTCTCTGTATGTAGGTCCGGCTGGCCTTAAACTCTCAGTATGTAGCCCAGGCTGTCCCCAGACTTGCACAATCCTCCTGCCTAGTCCCCTAATGCTGGGATTACAGGCATGGGCAGCCATACTCACCTAGCTCAACAAGCAGAAGGAGAGACAGTTCCTGGCTTTGCCACCACATGGGGTCCTCTGTGAATGGCGGTTTTGTATAGTCTTTTTTTTTGCAGAACTGAGGATTGAACTCAGGCCCTTGCGCTTGCCAGGGAAGCACTTATTCTACTGAGCCATCTCCCTGGCTCCCTGTATAGTCTTTTGAGTTCCCTTGTAATCAGATCTTCAAGACAGGAGAAAACAGTAAAGCACTGTAGTACTTAAATGTGCCTACTTATGGTTCTGTACAGGTGCACAGTTGTTTTCAGTTTTCTGAAGGGAAATCTCATTGACTCTGAATGATTAAGAAGCTAAAATTAGAACTGTGTCAAAAGCAGAGGAAATTTGGGTAAGGGGAAATGGGAGGGCTCGATGTAGCCATAATTCTCTGGAATGAGTTTTTCTTTTAAATTGCTGACATTCTCCCCTGATCTCATTGTGTGAATAGCATTCGCGCGCCCCCCCCCCATGTATGTCTCTGTGTGTGATGAGCACACATCTTCTTTTCTCTTGAAATAGTCTATATACTCTGATTAGAAATCTATATAGTTTGTTGAACCAAATCATGAAATCTTGTGGTGATAGCCTCGTGGTGAATGAGGAACTGTGCTTGCTCATTCAGCCATTGTTTGGGTGGGACCGTTTCTTAAAGTTACAGCAGTAGAGAACATCATCAGCAGTGTTCCAGTGAGGTAGAGGAGCAAGTGCAACAGGCCTTTGAACATGTGTCTCAATGTTGCTATAGCTGGGTTGAATCCTTTTTCTTTGAGTTGCAGTTACTTATGTGTAATCAAAACAATGAGAGTTTTTATTAAAACATTCTTACCACCTTCTATAGAGGTGCTACTACGTTTTCTTTCTTTTTTTTCTTCTGTATTTAGGACAGGATCTGCAGGATTGGACTCATAGTGATTCTCCTGTTTTCAGCCTCCCAAGTGCTGTGATTACTGGCACGCACCATCATGCCGTCTCTATCGCTGTCTCAGTGTGCCCCGAGGGTGATGCCAGCGAGGCATACAGGGGATGGAATTTCAGCCATTGAGCTCTGCCTAAGCAGGTGCTGTAGTCCACTGAGCTATCAGGCTGGCCCTGGTAATCAGATTAAAAAAAAAAAAAGATTTATTTTGATATATATTTATTTATTATTATTATTATTATTTTTTTGGAGGAACCAGGGATTGAACTCAGGCCCTTGCACTTGCCAGGAAAGCACTTATTCTACTGAGCCATCTCCCCGGCCCGTATTTTGATATATATTTATGAAGGACATAATTTTGTGTTAGGTTTTCTGCTGAGTATCAGGCCTCACAAAAAGAAATGAAGTGAAATTCCATGGCTTTTAGCGGGTGTCTGTCTGTAGCTCATGATAAGTGAGAGTATTCATGCTTTTGTCTTACAGGAACTGTGTTGGGGTTTGAAAATTTTATCCAGCAGCCAAACAAGTATAGAATGTAGAGTAGAGGCTTGGTCAAAGCTCTGTGAAGGATGGGTGTTTGGGGTGTGGTCATGAAGTTGAATGTTAAGCACTCAGATATCTCAGCACAAGCAGAGAGCTGAGGCAGTTTGGGAGCAGATCATGTGGGGGAGGGGTAGCACAAACATAGGTGGGTATTTTGTTTGAATTAAAACTCATTTTTACACAAGTTAACTGAGCAGGTCATAGGTGCTAAGAGATAAGGCAGTGAGTGGTGCAGTGGGAATATTCTGTAGTTCCCTTGCAGAGATGGACACAGTCTTTGGAGGGGTGGATGCTGCTGGGTTAGGAGCCTCAGGGTCTGCCTGTGCTGTGCACCTGCGGACTAGTGACGCAGCGTGCTCCCTGCCCATTGGGTCTCTCTTTCGTGAGTGTCACATCCTGCAGTCATGCTGCTGAACTCTGTTCTTTCACCTCAAAAGGCTGCACACAAACTACCTTCATGCATGTGCCTTCTACTACAATTAGAACTCTCATTTTTAACCAAGAGTGCAATATTCTGATTTTGCAGAGAGTTCAGTACCCTGGCTATTTTTCAGGAGGTTTAGTTTAGTGATGTTTGAAGCATGAGGTGTAATCATGCTTCCATCTGGCATCAAAGAGCATGGAGGATCCCCCATGTGGAATGTTGCTGGCTTGATGCAAACCTGCTGTGTGTGCCTCATCCACCAGGCCAAGGGATATCACTCTGTGGGACCTCAGGGGCAAGAGAACCCGGGCACACAATCTTGAAGCCTGTGTTGCCTGCTGGGCCATGGGAGGCCAAGTCTTTTGTCTCTGATCAAGGAGTTTCCCGTCTCTTGATAGCATCCATGAAACAGTAAGTGGCTCCTTTGGAAGTAGGGTAAAATCAAACCCAGACCCAGAAAAATACTTTTGCACATGAAAGTCTGAGAAGCTCAGCTGTAGGGCCCTGCTAGCATTCTTTGTAGCTCATAGAGCAGGTCCTTCTCCCCTGCTGATTCCCTTGCCTTGGCCTGGGGGAACCCAAGGCTTCTTTCATTCTGGCTTTTCGGAGTTTGTAGTAGTCTATACTTTTGTTTGAAGCACTAAACTGAGTGCTTAGCCCTATCATGGAATTTGATTGGGATAAGGTGCAGGCTCAAATCCTAGACACCAAGACCCTTGTTGTAGTTGTTTTTTTTTTTTTTTTTTTTTTTGGGTTTTTTTTTTTTGCGGAACCAGGGATTGAACTCAGGCCCTTGCGCTTGCCAGGGAAGCACTTATTCCACTGAGCCACCTCCCCGGCCCCGTAGTTGTTTTTTAAAGAGACCCTGACAAATAGGAAGAGTTTGTAAGTGACTTTATTTTTTAAAATGTTTTATTTATGTATTTATTTGGTACAGGGTCTTGCTACTCAGCTTGGACTAATAGTGGTCCTCCTGTTTCAGCCTCCCTAATGCTGGGGTCACAGGTATGTGCCACCACACCCAGTTTCAGTGGCTGACTCTGTGTGTCCAGAATTCTGGGGCTGGCACAGCAAGATGTACCTGGAATCAAACCGGGTCCTTGCGCTTGTGAGGCAGGGGCTTAGACTGCTGGGGCTATCTCCCCAGCCCTGTAAATGACTTTAAATGTATGAATTTTTAATAAATCATTCCTTTGTAATGAATGATTAGTATTTTCTCAAATATTCTCAGTTAAATAGTGTCAGTTAACTTTTTTTTTTTTTTTTTTTTTTTTTTGGCAGAACCAGGGATTGAACTCAGGTCCTTGCACTTGCCAGGCAAGCTCTTATTTTACTGAGCTATCTCCTCGGCCCTCAGTGAATATTTTTTGTGTGTGTCCGTTTTGTATAGAATTTGCCGAAGTGTGAATGCAAAGAAACATTATTTACCCCCAAGAGCTTAGTTTTGAATTTAGAAAACTATAAGTGTGCCTGATTATTAAACTACATTATGTTCTAAGAATAGAGCAGTATATGGTTATTGGAATATAGTATGAATCTATGTATTCTGAATCACTCAGGGGGCTTTTAAAAATTACCAGTTTGGGGGGGTTCTAAGTCCCAACAAATGAATCACTGGATATAGTTCAGGGGGGGAAAAAAGATAAAAGCAGATCCTCTTAGTCTGCTAGCTCCAGAATTACAGAGGTAAAGAGTTAGACTAGATGAATGAAGAGGAATGGAGGTAAACAGAAGATACTTTGAATGTAAATATACATTACAAGCTTTGAGGATATTCTGATTATAATTTGTATTAGGTAGATCAGTGTGGATTTAAGTTTAGTGGTTTACAACTGCCATCTTGCTTTGGAAGGATGGTTACAGATATATTTAATTATGTCTGAATGATTATCCATTTATCATCTATCCACAACCAACCATTCAATCAGGGTTCAAGCAGGGGTGAGTAAATCAGGGGCAAATGAAATGCACACAGTTCATACTATTTTCTTTATTAAAGCATCTTTGTTTCATCTTTAGGCATGACAGCACTTGGGGGTAAATGTGAATAATATGAAGTTAAATCTGCTTGAAGAAGGAACTCTCACATTATGAGCTAAGAAGAATTGACTGTTCTCCTCTGGATTGCTTCAGTGGAGCATTCTTGAGGGTACAGCTCCTGTCAGTGTGAAGTTTGTCCTGTGTTTGGGACTTCCCTGAGCATGCTCGGGGCCACTCACAGCCACTGAGGAGACTAGAAGCTATTGACCTACACTGGCTAAGGATGCTCAGACTTCAGAGGTTTCCCATGTTGAGCAAGAAAGCTGAGCTCCTTCTTCTGCTCAGTGGTAGGACAGGGAGAGGGCACTGACTTTAGTTCCATCTTCCCTACACCATGTTGTTCCCTATGCCTTCCATGGGATTTCCTTGGGTAAGAAAGGAAAATGCCTGGGGCTGTGCTACTTTTTCTCTCATATGTAGAGCTCTTATGAATATTCAGTGTGTCAGAGCTGCAAGGAATCAGATAAGTTCTCCTTAGCCTGCCAGGGCCATTGTTCGTCTTTGACCACCTCCTGTTCCAGTCCCTAGACTCCTATACATCTTCCTAAGACCTGCCTATGAGGAAAGGCCCCTGCTTGTTGTGGCATCCTCTGACAAAATCTATTTGAAATGGCTTCTTTTGCTGCTGTTTCCTTCATGGACCTACTAATACATTATGAATTTTGCTTCCTTTTGTGGCCCAGTGGAAAGGCCCCACAAAGGCAGGGACTTTGTTAGCTCTTATTCATTGTTGCCTCAGTTGCATTTGGTAGGTAACAGATATTTATTGGTAAGCTACCTCTGTGTTCATAACAAAGCACAACTGAATCTCCTGTCTCTCATGTCATGGCCCATTGGGGGCATGTGCACCTGAAGGTGTATGGAAGGCGGCTCCAGAACTGACCACTCCCTGGACGGAGAGGTGAAAGGTAAGTTGGCCACCTGCGACTGAGGCGGCCAACTTGTCACTGTGGAACTAAACATGCCCATCCTGTCCATCAGTGAGACTTCCCAGGGAGAACAGAGTGCATGTCTGCCTATTGATCCCCAAACACCTTCATGATGTTAGAGACATTGGTGGTGGAATTGGGAGTGTGTGGGGGCAGTGGCAGATGAGGCGGGAAGCTAGGTTAGCACAGGGAGTAAAGTCACCTTTGAAATGCTTTTGTCTTGGTGGACTGATACAGCACATGGCTGTGTTAAGGTGGTTAAAACTCAGAAAAGAGAAAAGGGTTCTTTGTGAAGGGTTGTGTGTGATGAGTACTTCATTTAGGGTTCCACCTTTCACAAGGTAGGACAAAAAGGCACAACCATCTGCTGACCTCTTCAGAAATTATGCTGTGATGGCCACATTCTGAGTGGGTGGAGTCAAGGATCTGTCTTTGGCACACTTCCTTCTTCTTGGGCCTTCAACTATGTTTCCTTCCATTCCTCTGCAACGGAGTGAAAATAGCACCCAGTTGTTTTGTAGATTGATTAAAGAAAAGGAGCAGTGTTTGCGTTCTAGCTCAACTGAAAGTAATGGGGCATGGGATAAGATAATACTTGCTAGGAGGGATGTCACTGGGCCCTACTTAACTTATCACGAGTTCTGAACTGGCTAATGAGCCAGCAGTTAAATATACCTTCTAAAAGTGCCTTTCAGTATGCCTCATGCTAGAGGGAAGAGCTAAGTTTCTCTTCTTCTTGGGTATATAATAATGCTGGCCCCGACCTGCAGTGGACTTAAGTTATTCTTGCCATGGGTCTTGTTCCTTCCCTTCCAGCCCTGCTTCAGCTTCTGCTCATATGGATGCTTGCAATCTTCATCAGTTGGATAAAGTACATGGAGGACCATAGCTTTAAAATACTACTGTGCTACATGCATTTATTTAAAATTGTAGGTTCTTACTCTGTGGGTCTGGGATAGGTCTGGCATCCTGCATTTGGAATAGGCTCCCAGGCAGTGTTGATGCTCTGTCCTCATAGTAATGTTTTTGTTGAAGAATGTAGAAAAGAGAAGGATGTGAGGATAGTATTTCATTAGAACATGGTGTTGGATAGACCACAGCCTTGTCATCCATTTTGCTTATCTGTAGGACGAAGATCAACCTGCATGTCTCACTAAGTCATTGTTAGAACACACAGTTGCTTTAATGAAGCTGAATTGGAGAGAGGTAACCTTCTATCCAGCCAAGCCTGGCAACTTAGTGACTTAGCCACATGCATCCTTAAAACAAAAAGTAAAGGCTGGAGATACAGCTCAGTTGGAAGGTGTATTGGGGTTTAATCTCCAGTACTGTATGTACAAGAAAAAAATTACGATAGATTTTAATCCAGATCAATTAGATTATACTTTCTGTGGCTGAAGTTTTGTGTCTGGGGTTTTGTTTTATCTTTCACCCATCACTTCCTATGATTAGGGTTAGCTGTGAGTACTCCAAGCCTCTTCTAAGAGGATTCTTAACTAGACTTGAGATTTATGGGTTTCTGACTCCCTGATTCCTGGTACCTGCTATCCAAGTGGTGTCAGTGTCTTTTACTTATATTCCACACTACTCCCATGGTTGTCCAGTCAGTGTGAAGCCACAGCCTGGGGGAGCAAGAAAAGTTTGAGCTGTCCATGGGTGTGACCAGTGCCATGCCTATCTAATCTCTCAGGAGCCAGAGGTGTGTCCCATGGTTGGGCCTACCTAAGGAGGCTAAGAAGTGGGACTTCATTCTTCAGTGCTCCTGTGTGCTCTGTCACACTACAGCAGCCAGTGAAGGGGACACATGTTCTTTGTCTTCACATGCCAGATGCCTGAGCCAGAACAGGTCAGACTAGGCAAGGGAAAACGGTTGTTTCCAATCTTCATGATTGATACTTCCAGTAGAGTCTGACCTTTGTTATCTATGGCCCTGAATATTGTACAGGAAATGGCTGGAGTAACCATGATATGCTGGAATCCTGGCAGGTATATGGTTAGATGTGGCGGGAGACAGCCTGTACATTTTTTCTTTTTTTTGTGGAACCAAGGATTGAACTTGGGCCCTTGCCAGGGAAGTGCTTAGTCCCCTGAGCCATCTCTCCATTCCCCTCCTGTACATTTCAAGCTCCTCCCCTCCTGAATAGTATGTAAAGAGAGAGAAGGTATTTATTTATCCATATTACCTCTTACCTGTTTTTCAATCTTGCCAGATTAGTTGAAAATGCATGTTACAATGTCAAGTACCTATGAATTCCATGCTGTGCTCAAAGACCCAGTAAATGGCCCAGTGTCTTCCTCTCTGGCTTAAAGGAAAGAAGCACACTGGTCACTGAGCACTGATTATTTTTCTCACTAGCTTTGTTTAGAGATGCATCACGGGGGCTCTTTTGGGATCTGTGCAGTGTGTGTGTGTGCATGTGTACACCATGAAGTGTTTTCATGGAGACATTTTTCTTCCATTTCCTGTTGCATCCCACCCACAGCCTTCTGCGGATCATGCCTAAAGGCAGTGCTTCATCCCAGAAAGGCATGAATATGAATGGTGTAGGAAAAAGCACCAATATTTTTTTAAAGACAAAAAAAAAAGAAAGGCCCTCAACTGCTTTTGCTCTTGAGGAATTTTCCTTCTTTTTTTTTTTTTTTTTGTTTTTGTTTAGGGAAGGATCTAAAGATGCTCAGGTTCTCACTGCTAGATGGACTCTTAGTGATTTTCCTGTTTACAGCCTCCCAAGAGCTGCAATTCCAGGCACATGCCACCAGCCCAGTCTCAATTGACCTCTCAGTGTGTCCTTGGGGCTGGACCAGCACAGCATGCAGTTGAATTGAACCCCTGACTCCTGTGCCTGCTTGCAGGCGCTTTAATCTGCTGAGCTATTTGGCTGGCCCTTGAGAAATTTTATTAAGTGATGTTTATCCAGTTAGTTTGGGGTCACTTAGAATCCTGCAAGACGGATGCTACATACATCTTGGAATGAGTATAATTAAAAAAAAACCACAATGACAAGGAAATTGTGTAGAAGGGAGCAAAATGACATCAGAACTTGGTTCAGCCAGTAGCTGCCTTTGCTCTGCAGGAGTGGCAGATCTGCAAGCAAGGTGTGAAGTGCTTAGTCTGGTGCCCGCTGTCTGGACTTTTCTTAGGCTCTCTCTTGACCTCTGGATTCCATGGAGCTATTGGGTGAGCATAGAGATGTATCCATGGGGCAAGATCTACAAAAGCTGTCTTCAGCCCCCTGGATCCAGCTATCCTAATTCCTTCAGAGTTGGACATGTTAGAAGCTAGAGGTGAGAAGAGACTGTAAAAGTTCTTAAACTGGGATTCCAGCCCAATAGGTGTCCGCTTCATTTCTCATAAGCTTAGGCATTCATAGTTTTGTTGTATGCTCTACCTCACATTGGTCCTTGGAACTTGCCAGCTTTGTCTTTGGAATCAGCACATTACAAATCTGTTTTCATGCAGACACTCCAAATGCTGGAGACAGCCAGCTTTTCTTTCTTTCTTTCTTTTTTTTTTTTTTTTCCATTTTATTTTATTTTATTGGACTACAAATGTCAATCAGACAATTTCAAGACACCTTAACAATACAGATTTGATAAATTAATACATTGCAAACTGTTTTCATAACGTTTTGGTATTGTACAAGGTGCATACATGATATTATATTTACAGATATTATTTTAGCAGATATCTCATCAGTGAATTAAGAGTGTAGCTGCTTACTTATCTTATTTTTTATACCTGAATTATATAAAAAATTCAATAATTATTTTCCTACTGGATGACCGTAGTACTAGAAGCTGACATAATATCCTGTCCAACCACCATTAGTGCAGATCTTGCCTCTCATAGAATTATGTAGAAGCACAGCGTTATCTATCCCAACTGTATTGTCTATACACACACATCACAATTTTTTCCTTTCTACACCCCTTCCTTTGTCTACACCTGTCAAAGGTGAAATGCAAATAAAAACAACACTGC